>JAJLZW010000192.1:0-18138 GCA_030572435.1 Candida labiduridarum | reverse complement strand
TATACATCAACTCTTTGAATTAAATACGTAGTCGGGGAACAACGACTCCCAATCCTCGTTGAACAAGTCCGCTGTCATCAACACTGGCGGACCACCGAGGAAATCGATATTGTCATCAAACAAAAACTGCTGTTGTTGGGCATCTGAAATAGACTCCACGCTCGACAACGGTGTTGGCGCCTCGGTTGAAGCTGTGTTCTGTGTGCCCTCTTTTAGTGACACTTGTTGGATCTTCTCTTTGACCAAATTGTACGACCGCTCCGCAAGCTTCCATGTTTTGGAGCAACCATGCAACACCCCCATGAAAAAGTGCAACCTGTCTCTCTGTTCGCTCACCAACTGGATCCGTGTGTTGGTCAATAACAAGATCGACACCGACAAGATCGAAGAATACACAATGAATATCGAACACACCCGGTACCCGTGTTCCTGTTGGAACCTATTGATCGACTCGTACAAGTCGTCGATTGCCTCGAGACAGATGGACAAGGGTGACAACTCGTCGGCTCCAATCTTGCTGTCGCTCTCAATACCAACGAACGGACGGTTGAGACAGAGCAAAAGAATGTAGTAATAATACCGTATACCGGAGTATGTGGGGTTCTCTCCCGTCTTGGTCAAGCTCTCCCTGTCCCATTGCAAGTCCTTGGGGAGATTCTTCTTCCACAACACTATCTGCTTGTTGTACTGAAACAACTTCTCCCACCGCGAGCTCAAGTTCAAGTCACCGTCGTCGTTGCCTTTGTTGTCGTCGTTGTCATCCGATTTTGTAAAAATGTCGTTCAACATGTTGTCCGAGATGTTGATCAAGTTGATGATCTGGTTGAGGGGGTCCGAAATGTAGCTGATGGGGATGGTCGGATACAACCCTTTCTGCTTGAGGTACCCGGCATACGTGTAGTTATCGATCCACCCAAGATCTGGCAAATCACTGGTTTCTGGAATCGACGCATCCGACATCTTCAATATCGACGGCCGACCTAACAAGAGACTGATAAAGTGGTCCGCCATGTAACATCCCCAGTACACCCGCGATCGGATCGGCGCCTCTCCCACGTCTCCTTTGGATTTCACAAACCAAAGCTCCGGATTCAACTGGAACCCAATGTCAAACCCCATCCGCATCGCATTACCCGACAACATCCATCCACTGGAGTTGTGGCCGTTGCAGATATCGTAGAACGCCAAGAGCATATAACTCTGCAACGACGTGATCGACGGCTTGCTCATGCTGGCGAGGAGAAGGCCCTTCAGCTGGTTGTAGAACTCCTTAGACTTGGCGTAGATCCGGCTGTCGTCCGACATCCGTGCTCCCAACGCACAGATGCTGAGCACCAATATCTTGGAGCAGTACAAGCTGTTGCTCTTCGGCGTGAAGAAGTCGATGAGGAATGCCTCACGGAATATGAACATGTTGTGGTCCGGGTACTGCCACGTGAAAAACAAATGCAAGCACCGAAGGATGTCGGGATCACGGCTCATCTCGGTGATGGTGTCCACATTGTTGTCCTTCTGCTTCTTCTGCGTGCCTTTGTTGTTGTGCAAGATAGCGTCATCGTATATCGACGTCGGTCCGTATATTGCACCCGTGTGTGACGTTCCCGCGTCGTCCTCATTGTTGTAGTTCAACGTAGCCACTGTTGCAGGGGTCGCCAGTTGCCGTTCAGCGGTTGGATGTGCTGTTCGTAATGACCCGTCTTCGTCATCGTCACCGTCATTCTCTGCCAACAACAGCTCCAAATTGACATCCGCTACCAACTTGGTTTTCTCTTCCACAGTACTGCAGTTCTTCAAAGTAGTGATGAAATGTCTCAATGTGCTCACTCGGTTCTCTAGCTTCATCACCTGGCTCGCCCGTGGTCGTCTGCTTCTCATATCGACTGGCTGGACACATTCGATTCCTTCCTTGAGACAGTTGGTACATGGCACCTCATAGCTGCACTTGACTTTGCGCAAACGGCATCTCTGGCACGACAATTGTTTCTTGGGACGCTGGAAATCACCATTTGTTCGTTTCTTCTTGTTTTCAACTTTAAGCATTGTGGATAGTTGATGGCGGGGAAGTCTATTGATGTTGGTGGAGGGACGTTTTGTTTTCTTTTCCCGTGCGATGGACGTTTTTTTCCGAGCAAGCGATGAAGCTTGAAAATATTCATCTCAGTTCACAAGTAAGAGTGAAACTAAGTGGGCTACTCCTCATGGGTGGTCATTCTATATACGAAGACGATGGCGAAATGAAACACCCTCTTAGGCCGTTCTGTAGCGATCCAAGCAAAAAAAAAGCAGACTTAAAAGCCATGCATGCCCAGGCGAATTGAAGTTCACCTACACCAACAAAAAAAATTGCATATCTGCCACACACGTACACACAAAGCACAAACTGCACTAAAATTCAGTGTAGCATGTAAATAGGCAAAAAAATAAAGTAATTGATTCCGCCCAGGATCGAACTGGGGACGTTATGCGTGTTAAGCATATGCCATAACCAACTAGACCACGGAACCAATTTGTTGACGGCGGAAATCCTGCACGTTTCCGATTGATGATAATAAACCAGTTCTTTAGAGTTGGGGAATGATTCGGGAGTCGTGGCTGGTGTGAGACATATGTTGGTATCGGCGGTCCCAGGGATGGGCTCCGTTCCCTGCAACTCGTTGCATCCTTGATCCTATCCATAGAGAGGTGCCACTTCTCTATTTGCAACAATATTCCTGCTCTTCCTAGATGGTCAACCGATATGGTCACGGGACTCATTCCCATTTCTTTACAAATAGTTCAAATGACTTTGTTGCACAAGCATGAATTACATGTAGAAGTACTGTATTGGTCTTGGGCTGTGCAATTCATCTTAAATTAAGCTTTGCTCTTATTACTGCCCCAAGCAAGTGTTCCTGTAGTCGTAGATGCATCTACCTCTGGACTAAACATCTTACATTTATTTCAACCTTCGTCTACTTAAAGTGTTTCACTTCTAGCGGTCACACACAAAAAAAAGTTGCAAAAAAAGATAAAACAAATGATTCCGCCCAGGATCGAACTGGGGACGTTATGCGTGTTAAGCATATGCCATAACCAACTAGACCACGGAACCAGTTTGTTGACGTTAGAAAATCCATAGTTTTCCTCGTGATAACATTTCCCATGAAGGAACGGTTCACTAAGGTTGTTGTCTTCAACAGACCGCGTCACTTGAAATTGTAGAACTGATATTAAAAAAACAATGGAGGAACTGGAAAAGACAACGAGGATGAATGAATGAAAATAAAAAAATTAAAAAAGAGGTCCTATCCGGATTCGAACCGAAGTTGCAAGGATCAAAACCTTGTGTACTAACCAACTATACTATAGGACCTGTTGAATGATTTGTGTTGTATAATCTAAGTACTTCTAAACAATAACAGTAACCAGGACAGTGACAGAAGCAATAACTGAATCTGTACTTAGTAATATACAAAGTAAGCTCGTAAAATTGATACTATATTTCGATAACAAGTCAAATCCTATAAAACTATATAAAGCAAATTGGGGAATTTGCTACTTCTTATATACTTGGAAAGCAAAGTCAAGTATTAATATAATTAGGTAACTAATTTACCAGAATTAGCTAACTCGTGATAACACCATAATTGGTATTAGCTAACTACTAGTAACACCACAATTGTATTTCCGTTAAGGCGGATATACAACAATTTGTGACGTATAACATGGGTGTTTTATGAGTATTATTGATATATTATGAGGTAGATATGCAGTTATATGGTTGCCATAGTGATTGCGGGGAACGGAGTTTGACATATAACGGTATTAACAGAATGACAGATCTATTTTATAAGTGACATGTGATAATTGTCACCCCTATTTTACTAGGATTGTTATCCCTATTTCTACAAGAATCCTTACTATAAATAGAGGTGGGATTTCCCTACAGATTTGGTATTATATTTATAGAGAAGAAACGATCTATTGAAGAATATATCGAACTATTGAACTGTCTAACGATCTAAGGAATTACTGAATAGTTATCTATTGCTTATCTGAATATATTATTGTTATTAGTATTTGGTTCTTATCTTATCTGATATCTTATATTGAAAAGTTGTTTATTATTTAACCTGCTCAAGTAATTGGAAAAAGGTATTGATATAAAACGGAGCTGACTTGGGTAGGTTATACATTAGTTTGCTGTTTTACAATGCATAACCTCATACGGATAACATTGTCTCAAATTCCAGTTCTTTCGTTCCAATAAGAAAATACTAAATGCAATATCTTTGATTTCCTATGTAACACAATTGTAGTTGGTCATTCTTATCGCACTCGCATTATTGTCTGTCCAATTGACAATCTGTATGATGAGTTAGGTTTAATCGGTGCCTTTATCACGCAATGACGAAGAATGCGTCGCCGAAATATTTCACAATCACCTTATAACTTTACGTAAACAGAAATCCTCAAAATCAATAAATCTGACGCTTTCCAATAATTGAAATTCTCTTCTTACATATACTTGAATGCCTGAATTTACAAGGATAATAACTGCGAAATAAAGAGTGGCATATGTCAATTTACCCACTACTAATTACCAAGATGCGGATTGCAATGTCAACGAGAGCCACGAATAGTAGTAGATTTTCAAAGAACTTGTCACTAAGAATGGAACAATTCTCATTAGAATTGTATTTAACGAAGTGGTGAATGTGCATAACTGGTTAACTAATCGCGTAATGGCGGTTAATGTTGCACTACCAAGTGAGAACGAGCCCGTCCATTCGTCTGAGCATAATAACAATTCTGATCGAATGGAAACACTTAAAGGTCCTAATCAAAATAAGGAAAGCTCAACATGAGAATAATATGAGGTATTTAAGTCTAAGTTCTTGACAGGTAGTGTAATTATATGCTGTCTTATTATCGTTCCGAAGTCGGACACCACCATGGCAAAAGATGTGAGCTATATCACATATGTCATTGTGGAGATAACTACCTTTGTACTATAGGTAGTCATATTCTCTTATCTGGCATTCAGAAGTGCTTATTTCAAATGTTTTGTTGGTCTGCAATTTTCATGTGAAATTTGCAATCATTTCTACCAAAAATAAATAGGTGCAAAATCATTGTTACAACCCTGTACACACGATATACACTCTATTCGTCCTCTTCGTTCCACATAGATTCATCCACAAAGTACAACCAACAGAACCCGTTCCAACTGCCAATAATTCCAACCCCACAATAGATGCTGTAGATCATCAAGTTCAAAAATTCAAAGTTTTGCAAAAATTCGTACTTAGTTTTGAATACATCAATAAGCGACGTGACGATCACTACCAGAAGGAACAGCAAAACATACCAGTCAGCCATTCTACCCAACATGTAACCATGCGATTCAACAGTCTTTGACAACTTCACTACTTTTCCGAAAATGAAGTAGAAGATAAAGTACCATGTAACGGAATACGCAACTTTTATTAACCACTCGTTGCATGTGTATATCAAGGGAAACAACGACCCGTAGCCACAGCAAACCAACAAATTGAATGGGGTTAACAACCGCATGTCGTTAGCAGCAATTAATGTCATTGGGAAAATAACTAGTAAAATTGCCTTTTCATGCACGTGCCATCCAAATAAGAAAGATGCATAACCGCACAATGTAAGTGCTCCAATAAACCTTCTATATGTAGGTTGGATAAATAGTGGAATTAATGCCATAATTTGATAAAATAAGGTGAGCAAAAAAGTGAGATTTGGAGTGATTGTAGGAAGAATGAAAAACTCGATATCTCCAACTATCCCACGAGTTGATGTACGCAACAATACATCATTTGCTAATAAAGTTGGATCAAATTTAAAAATTTTCTCTAAGGCAAATCTGCTAATAACGATTTTCTTGTAGATTTGAATCAATACTCTATCAACAAATGAATAAATTGCCCACACATTGGGTGCCCAATATGCATGTGTCAATCCCCTACTGAATGGGAATAACCTGGAAACCAATTGAGGTAGGACATTGTAGAATGGTGCAAACGCAATGACGAAGACTATTATGACCACACTTCCCAATTTAAAAAGGTTTGACCATTGAACAAAGTTGAAAATGTTCACAATCAAGTCATTCTTTTTATCCCAGTTAAATTTCAAACAATACGCTCGAAGTAGAAAGATAAAAACAGCTGGGGCCAAGTATAAATAGATGTGCTTGAAGCATAATAAAACCGAAAACCAGAAACCACATAGCACGTATCGCTGTAATCTAGCACTATTGATACACAATAATAGGATACCGTACATCATACCGTTGTATTGGAAGTGAACATGATCTATAATAACAAGACCTGGTGACAACGCAAGACTAGCAGCTGCAACATACATTCTTCGTCTAATGGTATGTGTTGGAGAAGTATCAATCATCCATTGCAATGCATAAAATAACACCACCTCACTGACAATAACGGTGATTCTTTGAAAATAAATTGTTGGCAAGCCATAGATACCTTTTTCAACGATATCTAAGCAACCGTCATCCCTAACAAATTGCGGGACAAACAATGACAAAAAGTATTCAAAATAGGCAAAAAAAGGAGGATAGTCTAGGGTCCATTGGGAAGTCTTCTCTATGTACCACTGTGAGATTCGGAGTTTGTTAGTTATTGCTAGCCAATTCCTGTGTACATCAAAGTCAGTTGAGTGGTAGCCAATAAAGAGCAAAGCCTTTAGCGCCAATGAAACCACCCAAATGTTTAATAAGGAATATGTCTTGGCGGGGGGTCCATTTGACTTGGTTTTTACTTCACCAGAAGCGTTGCTGGGCTTTTTCTTACCCATTTGTGCAGGTATGTTGTTGTTGTTATTATTATTATTCTAATAGTAGGTAAAAATTTCAATTCAATTTTTTTTTTTTCGCTGCATTTTTGAGTTTGTCAGATTGTATCAACACCAAGTTTTTAAAACAGCATTCTGGTCAAGTACCAGAACTACTATACTGTAGAGAAATTCAATGAGGAAAGTGATTTGTTGGATCAGAAATATAACGAGTTGATTCCCAATTTGTTTTGACGTGGTATTCTTCTAATAATTCCAAGTGACCGGTCTTTCGAATTACGTGAACTACTAAGGGCTGACGCCCTGTTGCAGTCATCCACGTAACATTCAACTATATGCCGTGAATTTGTAAAATAACCCAGCAAATTTTTGATTTATTAGTAGAGAGATGCTTTAATACGTTAAAGGCATGAAATAGAGGTATTGATATTACTTATGTTTATGCAAGCCTTCAACGTTTAACAGCAAAGCCTAGCTAGCTCAATCGGCTTAGAGCGTGAGACTTTTAATCTCAAGGTTGCGGGTTCGAGTCCCGCGTTGGGCTGTTACTTTTTTGGAATTTGGAATTATTGTTTACAACCACCAAAAAGAGGATTTGTAATAACTTCGGCAACTCTTTTTTTTTCATTTGTGATGAGCAGTCTTGGGTGTGTGCGTGCAGGTAGTAAATATTGGTTCCACAAGTGACAAAGATATGAGTTGAGTACAGACTCGAAAAGGTTGCAACACAATTGCATGCAGTAATTACATTCTCGTTATTTATATGTGTAAGTTGGCTATTCACTAAATCTAGGATTTAATATGTGTAAAACCAATTTTGTCAGCCATGCTCTAGAATCTTGGTATTATCGTAGAGAATAATCTGTATAGGGGCTGTACGTGGTCTCTACAGTTGAAATTGTTTGCAGTCAGTTTTTCGACACCATCAAATTGACCGAAATGTACTCCGATTACCAAGCCATCTAATATCACGGCTAATCAAACAACATCAAATCCAAATAACACAGATAAAAAACACTTCTCGAAGTAGAATAATTATACAATAAACATGGAAACTGCTAGTAAAAGAATTTTTGTTGTTTGATTATAGCTAACTGTGGCAGTCGTGTCAAGTGGGCTCTTTTTTTGATGATTTCTGGTGAGCACATTAGATACACCTAGAACAGTAAAAAAAAAAATTTCAGATTCACCGAATGATCGATTAATCAATCACTAACACTAATGTCAGCAGAAAATGATAAAAGAGATGCGTTAGACGCATCTGAATTATTGGCAAGTCTTGATTTGGGAAAGGATGGATCTAAAAAAGAAATTCTGGATAAAGATTCCGCAGAAAAAGCAGATGGCAGCGACTCCTCAAACAAAGACAACAAAAAAGAAGAATCAAAGGACAAATCTAAAGAAGAATCAAAGGAAGACTCAAAGGATGTAACTAAAGAACATACAGAATCCAACTTAATTAAATCTACCTATGAAGTCAAAGTCAAATTGGCAGATTTGCAAGCTGACCCAAACTCGCCATTATACTCTGTTAAATCATTTGAAGAATTGGGATTATCACCAGAATTACTAAAAGGTTTATATGCCATGAAATTCAACAAGCCTTCCAAAATTCAAGAGAAGGCATTGCCTTTATTGCTCTCCAACCCACCAAAAAATATGATCGGGCAATCGCAATCTGGTACTGGTAAAACTGCTGCATTTTCCTTGACCATGTTATCCAGAGTGGACGAATCTATCAACATGCCTCAATGTTTATGTTTGGCTCCTACAAGAGAGTTAGCAAGACAGACTTTGGAAGTTGTAACTACCATGGGTAAATTTACCAAAATTACCACCCAATTGGTTGTTCCAGATTCAATTGAAAGAGGTGCAAGTGTTAGCGCACAAATTTTGGTTGGTACCCCTGGTATCGTTAATGATTTAATGAGAAGAAAACAAATAAACCCAAGCAAGATGAAAGTGTTTGTTTTGGATGAAGCTGATAACATGTTGGATGCACAAGGTTTGGGAGACCAATGTGTTAGAGTCAAAAAAATGTTGCCAAAAACTACCCAGTTGGTCTTGTTTTCAGCCACATTCCCAACCGAAGTGCGTAATTACGCAGAAAGAGTTGTTCCAAATGCTAACTCGTTAGAATTAAAACAAGAAGAGTTAAATGTCGACGGTATTAAACAATTGTACATGGATTGTGATTCTGAAAAACATAAATTTGAAGTCTTGTGTGAATTGTATGGTTTGTTAACTATCGGTTCTTCAATTATTTTTGTTGAAAAGAAAGATACTGCAAACCAGTTGTACGCTAAAATGAAACAAGAGGGACACACTTGCTCCATTTTGCATGGTGGTTTGGAAACTGCAGAAAGAGATAGATTAATCGATGATTTCCGTGAAGGTAGATCCAAGGTTTTGATTACGACTAACGTTTTAGCTAGAGGTATTGATATTGCGTCTGTTTCCATGGTCGTTAATTATGATTTACCAACAGACAAATATGGCAAACCTGATCCTTCCACCTATTTGCACAGAATCGGGAGAACTGGTAGATTCGGTAGAGTCGGTGTGTCTATTTCTTTTGTTCACGATAAAAGATCTTTTGAGATTTTGATGGCCATCAAGAACTATTTTGGAAACATTGAAATGACAAGAGTTCCAACCAACGACTGGGACGAAGTTGAAAAGATCGTGAAAAAAGTAATTAAAAATTAAAAAAGTGTTTAATTGTTTTCTTTTTGTTCGTGTAATAGTTATATAGATACGAGAATAAATATTTACAGGTTATAAAATGAAGGACCACTAAGTTAGTCTATTTAAAAAGTGATAACTTGTTTAAATCTCTTTGGAGCTCTACTCAATACAACGTCCCAGTCAATACATTCCCATACGTTTTCCAAGTACTTTTGTTTACCAAATACACCATAATCAATCAAGTAATTTCTTGGAGAAACATCAATAGCTAATATAGGAATCAATCTCTTATTGTGGAAAGCAGTTTCCATTTCTGCTTGTTCGATGGATCCCAAATTTATTTCAGAACCTTTTTGTTCATCTTCTTCATCTTGGTTCTTTTCCACGAGAGTTTTCATTCTAAGTACTTGACCTGACCTTTCGGAATCATCAATCATACCCCCATTGTAAGTATTGACCACAGCCAAATTGTGAAACAATGGGGTTGTGAACTTGCTCTTGTTTAAATATCCTTCACTCATAGTACTTTCAGCCACTATCCAGACGGTACCGTCACCTTTGATACCTTTTCCTGAATTGATGATCAAACTTCTCAATTCCTCCACCGATCCAAAAGAATCTTCAATCCATTCATTTAACTCCCTGGCTCTAGGTATGTTTCTAAATTTATCCGTTGGAGTGTCTAATAATACTTCTTCGGTTGGACGAGATATTTGTTTCTTGGATTCTTTAATGCTTTCGAAAAACATCTGCAAATTATACAAGTTGGACGCAGTTTTGTGGAGGTGAAACAAATCTGGTTTGTTCATTGACAAAGAAATAATTTCATTCAAAGTATACGTCTCGTCACTTATGGCATTTGTTTGAGACAAGCGATGGTTTAAATTTAGAACTAATTGTTGTCCTCGATCAAACCATAATTGCATGATTGCTTTGTTGGAAAACATACCAGGAAGTCCTTCTTCGTTTGTTTTCAAAGCTTCCAAAGTAGGAATAATTGGTAATGAAAACGATGTAGATAAGCTACGTCTGAATACAAGTGACCTTCCAAGCATTGTTTTCTATGTGGTTTACCTTCTTGTTAACTGAAAATTTTCAGACTTTCAAAAAAAAAATTTTTTTCCTATAGGTTTTAATTGAATCGCTTTCTCGAAGTGTCCCTCACACACATACACACACGTACTCTCTCTCTCTGTCTCTCTCTCTCTCACTCTTATTATCGAAATCTTCAACAGTATTCAACACACACACACACATAAAAACTGTATATAATACTATAACAAATACAAGCTACAAATAAACTAAAAACAAAAAACAAGAAAAATAAAGCAAAATACTGTCTGGGTATAAATAGTAAATATCATCTTCTAACTTTCAAACTTTTTACCCTCCTGATAAACGAATTAGTTGGTGGTGGCTGTAACGAGTCGTCTTCGTCCTCATCCAAATCCAAGGTATTCAATGAACCTCTTCTGGGTGGATCCGGAGATGCCACGCGTAAAGCATCACTCGAACTCCTTCTTGAATTAGAATCAGAGTTGTTTCTTAACCTTTGGACTAAACTTTTCTTTCTTCCTAAGCCGTTATTATTGGAATTGACACTATTGCTGTTTTCTAATGTCTTTGGCGCTGGTGCACCATCAACAAACGTGGTTGTCCCAAGACCAGCAGTAGTAGGACCATGAACAATTGGTCCCTTAGTATTAGAGTCAAAGTTCATAACTGTCTGCTTGGAAGCAACGTCGCTCTCAGCATCGTAATTTCCGAAAACCATATTAAAGTGGTCGACTCCAGCCGCAGCACCCGAGATGGAGTTGTTTGGGCCATTGATGGGGAAAGCATTGACCGGAGATTTGGACTCGTTTATATTACGGAACCTAGTACAAGCGTCAAACGGACCATCATGGTGCATGCCGACAAATCCTGTGACGTCCAACTTATCAATGGTATCCATGTTCTTTGGCTTGACAATTTCTTTTGGTTGAGACTTCTTTTTCGACGAGCTTGAGCCTTTATGATGTGACCTGTGTGATCTATGTTCCCTTTCTCTATCTCTATCTCTTGGTCTTTCGCTTCCGTCCTTTGGTCTGTCTCTATGTCTGTGTTCCTCTCTTGGTCTGTCCCTGTTTCTGTGCTCGTCTCTTGGTCTGTCTCTATTTCTGTGTTCGCTGGTCGATCTTGATTCTTTCTCTTTTGGATAGCTATTTGAGTTCTCTGACGGAGTGTACGGAGGAGGTGGAGCAGTATATTCTTTTGGTGGACGAGGTGGTGGTTGCTGTTGGCCGCGAGGGGTAGAATTTTGTTCCCTGTTCAGTTGTTGACGTTGTGGTGAGTTTTCCATTGCTGAAGCAAATGGATTTTTGCTAATATTGTTGTTAGTCAGGTACGCCATTGACGCTATGTTTTTAAGGAAGAAAAAGATGGGTGGGAGAAAGAAAAATATGTTGTAAATTGTCTCCCAGTTTTATGTTCAGGGGAAAAATGCTTTGGACGTCAAAAATAAAATTGCCAAACCACAAAACAAAAAAAAACTGTACAGCAACCTCGATAATGTGCTATTTCAAGCAAACTGTCGAAGGAGGCTATGGTATTTCTACAACCAGATGTTTCTCCCGATAGATGAATTGGATAAAAATAGTCCCACAAAGGGCAAGTTATACATACCTAGAATAATTCACACTAGAGTCGCTGTCCGCTCTGGTGATTCTTGGTGGAATGCTTGGATTGGGGAAGTAATCTGTACTTCCACCTCCGCCTCCTCCCCCGTAGAAGCCTATGATCTCAGAGTTGGGACTCAGGTCCAGACTAGGGCTAACAGTATCGGCGTGGCTCTGGTTTTGGGTGTGGGTTCTGAAGGGGTTGTTTGACCTCGGCTGTGATTGGTGTGGTTGCAGCAGCTGTCCGTGTTGTTGCTGGCGATAACTCATTATATTGGATACTACTATTGGTAATTAAGTGATGGAAGTACTTTGTAGATATGTAAAAAAAAAAAAAAACGAAGTTGACAAATGCTGGCGTCTTTCAGAGACGAAATTTTTTTTTTTTTCTATGTAGCTCTCTCTTTCCTCAACTTTGTTGATACTTTTCCGCCTTATTTTTTTCCCAACTCACACGTATATCTTACAGTGGGTTGTCTACATGTCGTGAAATAACGTTGCACATTTTTGCGATGATAATGAGCATGTTTAACGCACAATTAAACCGACAGGAGGTTGAATCATGTATGACATCAAAGTTGATAGTGTTTTAGAGTTCCTACAGTGCATGTAATTAGTGAATGTCGTCAATCCAGACAAATAAAGAAATAAAACATCAGCATTTGATATTTTATTTGTTTGCTCGATTTTGGATTTTGGGTGTTCGTTTTTTAGTTGTTAGTTATTCAATTGTTAGCTGTGAGTTGTTGGTTTTATTTTTATTTATTTTTTATTTATTTTCGCTATTTCTTCTTCCGATGAAATTGTGATATTTCCAAATTTGGGATCGTAATGTCGGCAAATCCCAACATTCCGAACCACCATCATTAAAATTAGAAATAATTAAAAATCTGAAAAACAGCCAAATGTTCCTAACGTTATTAAAAGTGCATAGCATTGCAAGCCTTGCACATGTCCATTAGAAGTTTTTGGAAAGATGTCAAAAGTGAGCACTGTTCAGAAAAATTAGCGACAATGAGACAGAAACTGGACAGAATACAATTTGACGCGTTTATGTATCATTTTTTTTAAGTTTTTGTGTAATTTTCTTCCTATAGCCGAGCCAAGCTCACGATAAACTTAGAATCGATATCGACTGCAACTGAAAACAGCAGATTGTTATTGCCACTTAATCTGTGGCTCTATTGTAGTCAAGACCGTTATTCCCATCGATATACAGGTAATGAGAAATTGATAGAAGTTAGGTATTTAATTACGTGCTACTTATGCTTCTTCTACTCGATTATGAGCAAGCAAGGGGTCAACAACTAAGCAACGTGTATACATGTTTGATAGAATTATCGAATAGCATTCTCATCCTGTTGGTTGTAATTCATTGATGATGCCCTGGGGATTAAAAACGAGGAATATGCAATGCAAACAAATTATACCGTATACTTTTTTCACATTTAATTTTTTTGACTAAATTGAATGCCAATTTGTGAAGAAAATGGGTAACTTTAATTGTTTCGCGACATGCTTCACCAACATTTCTGAGAATCAAAGAGAACTAAATGGGTACTATGAATGCAGCGACAGCATCAGTTTCGACGAGATCTTAAATTATCAGGAAAAGAGGGTGCTGCAATCGAGGATTGTTGTATAATGAGATTAGATGCTTTGCATTTATTTATTGAATTTGCCATCATCGTATCTGATATAGATGGATGACAAATATGATCATGTTAAACTTGAATGAATGGTTTGATGGTCACGAATGAATAGAATAAGTGGCGGTGGCGGTGGCGGTGGCGTTCGGAGAATCTTGTTATAAATATGGGTCTTCTTCCTTGTAAGTCGGTTATATAGTTTATATAGTTAATCATTGTTTCACTAGTATCATTACTGAATCTATTGTTTAATTGTTAAAGATTATATTGCTATTACAATCTATATCCTTACGTCTACACTACGAATACTTGGTTAATAACTGTGCAAGGTCATTATAAATTAAGGATTTTGTATATCGTCGGTACTAAACAATCAATAATAATAACCAGGAGAGTGACAGTAGCAATAACAGTAGCTGTACTCACTGAATATACAATTAGAACTCCTGAATGATGATATTTTTCGAAGATAACATAAAACCTATATAAAATCTATATAATTCAAATAAAGGAATTTACTGCTTCTTATATACTTGAGGAAAAAGTCAAGTATCCAAAAACATGAGTTAATTAATTTATAGAAATTAGCTAATCATAATTGAAATTAGCTAACTCGTGACAACGCCACAATTATGGGCTAACTGCCTGTAATCCCATAATTGTATTTCTGTTAGGTCGGATATACAACAAAGGATCTGTGAGAGTTCGGACGCGATGCCTGAAGAATGGTCCGGCATAGACACGACCTGGGCATCGCATCCATCGCACTGAAAAGTTTTCACACAACAGATAATTGTATAGTTTGTATACTTCCTTCTGGAGGCTTATTTAGGGAGAAGCCTCCTAATCGAAGGTTCATGGAAGGTTCATGGAAGGTTCATGGAAGGTTCTCTATATCTATACCAGTTCAGAGCACGATGCCAACGGTAACAACAATACCGCTGAATCCTTACAGGATCATTCAACAGGTCCTATAGTATAGTTGGTTAGTACACAAGGTTTTGATCCTTGCAACTTCGGTTCGAATCCGGATAGGACCTCTTTTTTAATTTTTTTATTTTCATTCATTCATCCTCGTTGTCTTTTCCAGTTCCTCCATTGTTTTTTTAATATCAGTTCTACAATTTCAAGTGACGCGGTCTGTTGAAGACAACAACCTTAGTGAACCGTTCCTTCATGGGAAATGTTATCACGAGGAAAACTATGGATTTTCTAACGTCAACAAACTGGTTCCGTGGTCTAGTTGGTTATGGCATATGCTTAACACGCATAACGTCCCCAGTTCGATCCTGGGCGGAATCATTTGTTTTATCTTTTTTTGCAACTTTTTTTTGTGTGTGACCGCTAGAAGTGAAACACTTTAAGTAGACGAAGGTTGAAATAAATGTAAGATGTTTAGTCCAGAGGTAGATGCATCTACGACTACAGGAACACTTGCTTGGGGCAGTAATAAGAGCAAAGCTTAATTTAAGATGAATTGCACAGCCCAAGACCAATACAGTACTTCTACATGTAATTCATGCTTGTGCAACAAAGTCATTTGAACTATTTGTAAAGAAATGGGAATGAGTCCCGTGACCATATCGGTTGACCATCTAGGAAGAGCAGGAATATTGTTGCAAATAGAGAAGTGGCACCTCTCTATGGATAGGATCAAGGATGCAACGAGTTGCAGGGAACGGAGCCCATCCCTGGGACCGCCGATACCAACATATGTCTCACACCAGCCACGACTCCCGAATCATTCCCCAACTCTAAAGAACTGGTTTATTATCATCAATCGGAAACGTGCAGGATTTCCGCCGTCAACAAATTGGTTCCGTGGTCTAGTTGGTTATGGCATATGCTTAACACGCATAACGTCCCCAGTTCGATCCTGGGCGGAATCAATTACTTTATTTTTTTGCCTATTTACATGCTACACTGAATTTTAGTGCAGTTTGTGCTTTGTGTGTACGTGTGTGGCAGATATGCAATTTTTTTTGTTGGTGTAGGTGAACTTCAATTCGCCTGGGCATGCATGGCTTTTAAGTCTGCTTTTTTTTTGCTTGGATCGCTACAGAACGGCCTAAGAGGGTGTTTCATTTCGCCATCGTCTTCGTATATAGAATGACCACCCATGAGGAGTAGCCCACTTAGTTTCACTCTTACTTGTGAACTGAGATGAATATTTTCAAGCTTCATCGCTTGCTCGGAAAAAAACGTCCATCGCACGGGAAAAGAAAACAAAACGTCCCTCCACCAACATCAATAGACTTCCCCGCCATCAACTATCCACAATGCTTAAAGTTGAAAACAAGAAGAAACGAACAAATGGTGATTTCCAGCGTCCCAAGAAACAATTGTCGTGCCAGAGATGCCGTTTGCGCAAAGTCAAGTGCAGCTATGAGGTGCCATGTACCAACTGTCTCAAGGAAGGAATCGAATGTGTCCAGCCAGTCGATATGAGAAGCAGACGACCACGGGCGAGCCAGGTGATGAAGCTAGAGAACCGAGTGAGCACATTGAGACATTTCATCACTACTTTGAAGAACTGCAGTACTGTGGAAGAGAAAACCAAGTTGGTAGCGGATGTCAATTTGGAGCTGTTGTTGGCAGAGAATGACGGTGACGATGACGAAGACGGGTCATTACGAACAGCACATCCAACCGCTGAACGGCAACTGGCGACCCCTGCAACAGTGGCTACGTTGAACTACAACAATGAGGACGACGCGGGAACGTCACACACGGGTGCAATATACGGACCGACGTCGATATACGATGACGCTATCTTGCACAACAACAAAGGCACGCAGAAGAAGCAGAAGGACAACAATGTGGACACCATCACCGAGATGAGCCGTGATCCCGACATCCTTCGGTGCTTGCATTTGTTTTTCACGTGGCAGTACCCGGACCACAACATGTTCATATTCCGTGAGGCATTCCTCATCGACTTCTTCACGCCGAAGAGCAACAGCTTGTACTGCTCCAAGATATTGGTGCTCAGCATCTGTGCGTTGGGAGCACGGATGTCGGACGACAGCCGGATCTACGCCAAGTCTAAGGAGTTCTACAACCAGCTGAAGGGCCTTCTCCTCGCCAGCATGAGCAAGCCGTCGATCACGTCGTTGCAGAGTTATATGCTCTTGGCGTTCTACGATATCTGCAACGGCCACAACTCCAGTGGATGGATGTTGTCGGGTAATGCGATGCGGATGGGGTTTGACATTGGGTTCCAGTTGAATCCGGAGCTTTGGTTTGTGAAATCCAAAGGAGACGTGGGAGAGGCGCCGATCCGATCGCGGGTGTACTGGGGATGTTACATGGCGGACCACTTTATCAGTCTCTTGTTAGGTCGGCCGTCGATATTGAAGATGTCGGATGCGTCGATTCCAGAAACCAGTGATTTGCCAGATCTTGGGTGGATCGATGACTACACGTATGCCGGGTACCTCAAGCAGAAAGGGTTGTATCCGACCATCCCCATCAGCTACATTTCGGACCCCCTCAACCAGATCATCAACTTGATCAACATCTCGGACAACATGTTGAACGACATTTTTACAAAATCGGATGACAACGACGACAACAAAGGCAACGACGACGGTGACTTGAACTTGAGCTCGCGGTGGGAGAAGTTGTTTCAGTACAACAAGCAGATAGTGTTGTGGAAGAAGAATCTCCCCAAGGACTTGCAATGGGACAGGGAGAGCTTGACCAAGACGGGAGAGAACCCCACATACTCCGGTATACGGTATTATTACTACATTCTTTTGCTCTGTCTCAACCGTCCGTTCGTTGGTATTGAGAGCGACAGCAAGATTGGAGCCGACGAGTTGTCACCCTTGTCCATCTGTCTCGAGGCAATCGACGACTTGTACGAGTCGATCAATAGGTTCCAACAGGAACACGGGTACCGGGTGTGTTCGATATTCATTGTGTATTCTTCGATCTTGTCGGTGTCGATCTTGTTATTGACCAACACACGGATCCAGTTGGTGAGCGAACAGAGAGACAGGTTGCACTTTTTCATGGGGGTGTTGCATGGTTGCTCCAAAACATGGAAGCTTGCGGAGCGGTCGTACAATTTGGTCAAAGAGAAGATCCAACAAGTGTCACTAAAAGAGGGCACACAGAACACAGCTTCAACCGAGGCGCCAACACCGTTGTCGAGCGTGGAGTCTATTTCAGATGCCCAACAACAGCAGTTTTTGTTTGATGACAATATCGATTTCCTCGGTGGTCCGCCAGTGTTGATGACAGCGGACTTGTTCAACGAGGATTGGGAGTCGTTGTTCCCCGACTACGTATTTAATTCAAAGAGTTGATGTATA
>JAJLZW010000191.1:0-18148 GCA_030572435.1 Candida labiduridarum | reverse complement strand
CTAGTGTTGGATGCAATAATTGTGACCGCCTTAGTTTGAAAATAGTGGTCACGTGGTTCAAAAATATTACCGCAATAGTTCAAACAATTTTGTCCGCCTTGGTTGACAAATTTTTGTTTCATTGATTTAAATAATTTTGTCGCGCTGGTTCAAGTATTTTTGGTCACTAGTTCAAACAAAAAGGAAAAAGACTGTACATATAATAATAATTACAGTAATTCAACTCACCATGAAAGTACAATTAATTAAAAGAAATACATGAATACTATAAATGAATATATGAACGATGTAGCTTTTTTCTTAATCATCACAATTAGTTAGCCTTTAAGGTCAAGTGACATTTACCACAGTATTGTCTGTCTTTCATGTTGGCCATGAAGATACCGGCACCACAGGTTGGAGCTGGACATTCTCTTCTCAATCTTTCAACGTTACCTTCGTTGTCAACTTTGTAGTAAGTCAAGACAGCCAACTTGTGTTTTCTGTGCTTGTGCTTGATTTTCTTTGGGGTGGTGTAGACCTTCTTCTTTCTCTTCTTACCACCACCTCTCAATCTTAAGACCAAGTGCAAGGTAGATTCTTTTTGGATGTTGTAGTCGGACAAAGTTCTACCATCTTCTAATTGTTTACCAGCAAAAATCAATCTTTGTTGATCTGGAGGAATACCTTCTTTGTCTTGGATTTTAGATTTGACATTGTCAATGGTGTCAGAAGATTCAACTTCCAATGTAATAGTTTTACCAGTTAAGGTTTTGACGAAAATTTGCATCTTATAGGCTTGTCGGCAATAACTATGCTTCTTTCTTACCAAAAGGTGGGATTGTAGAATAAGAAGAAAGAGAAAAGAAAAAGAACCAAACAAGAAAATTGCAAAGGGAATGAGAGTGTGAGAATCATGAAAAAAAAAAATTGGTGATACCAAAAAAAAAATGTGCACAGATGAGCAAAAAAAAAGTTGGTCACGTGTAAATATTTAGGGCTACAAAGCCCTAATGTGGAAATGTTAGTTGGGCTGTGGAACCTTACTGACTGTACCAGTTTTATCAAAATGTAGATAAATCCCGATATCAGTAATATAACTATTTTCAGTTGTAATCGGAGGTGTTAGAAATTAACATATGCCACCGTTTAAGCTAAATTCTGATATGGTAGGATATAATTTTTATTTTCACGTCATGGCAAAGGATATTTTTATAAACTTTTCAACCAAATGTAAAGAAAAAGATAAAAATACATCAAAGACTTACACGGCATAACAACTCTTCCTTCTGTTGCCCGATATCTTGTAATCATTTGAGCAAACCTCTACATTAACATCTATAACAAACTATTTGTTTTATTCTTGACATCCATTAAATAGGGACTTTCGGAGTTACGTGAACTAAGAATACTTCCAGAGATGATTAAGAGACTTATTGGTAATACGAAACCGGGTCAAAAACCAAACCCATCCGTATTTTGCTGCTCTTGATAACTGGAACTGGCTCAGCTCTTCAGACTTATGTTGCTGGAGTTTTGGTTAATTTAAACGGTAATTCCGGGAATCTAACAGATTCGGAAAAATAGCGAAACACGAGCAAGATCTTTGGAAACGGAAAGAAAAAAAGGGATCTCGCAATATCGGAAAACCATGTTCCTCTTCTATACAACTAAAAAATGGGCCCAAAAAAAAACCCACCCACATTTTTAATTACAAAAATTCCAAACACCCACCACGTTTCGCTCACTCTTTCATTTCTTCGTTTCCCCAGTTAAATTCACTTAATTTCAATAGTAAGGTAACATCGAAGGCATGTCATCGAATTTTACAGGCTCCACGGCATTCTCAGATCCACAATACCAAATAGGGGATAGTGTATTACAAAATAGAAAAGAAGAGGAACCTCAGTCACCAAATGTTAAAAGAAGATTAACTTATCCGGAACTTCGGTTTGGCGATCCAGACTTGAACGAAATCATATACGGAGAGAAGCCCCCCAAACAAAGCAAATTCAAACGATTCATTAACGCAATACTATGTCGAGGCTAAGCTAAGCTAAGCTAAGCTGACCTAAGCCAGGCTAAATATCTAAATCCGATTCGCTATCTTCATCATGTTCGGCATTGGCAGCACGTATGACGGTTCTATTGATTGACTTCCTTTGAATGACATTCATGTTATATAAATATTTTTCCAATTTGTCGTATGTCAAAGAGTTTCCTAATTTCTCAAATCCAACCAATCTATCATATTCGCTTCCAGATTTGTAGACAATCAAACATGGTAAGATTTTCAAATTCAACTTCGATACCAAAAACGGACAATTCTCGACTTGTATGGTAAATATAGGTAATAGGGGGAAATTTTGTGCTAATAGATTTAAAACTTGGTTCATTTTGATGCAATTTTGAAAATTCGACTGATAAAAATGAACTAAACAAACACCATGCTTTACCACTTGATCCATTAATTCCTTTTCATCCGTGAAATCTTGTATACTACCTACTGAGTCTAATCGGTTTATAGATTTAAATTCTTCGGATAATTGTTGTATTCTAGCTTCCCTGTAGTTTGATAAATCATCATCTATTTCATTCTCCAAAGATGCGAGCAATTCATCTTCATCTTCTGATTTTCTGTCATTGTTTATTTTGGACGACTGATACTTTTCTAGGGTCTTGATATCTTGGTGCTTCATTGTGCTCTGGAAGAAAGAAAACAAGCTAAACGCAGAATTTTTCTGATGGTGTTGAGAAATTGCCCTGGGTATTCCAAAATCATCTTTAATACACACACAGAGACGCGTCTATTCAAAAAAAACAGACAACCGGAGGAGAATTGGTCACCTTAGTCTATCCATTAATTCGTTTAGGATCTTGATGTTTGATTCAATGATTTGGGTGTTTTTCGTGTCTTTCGATACCTCAATGAGTTTCATTAGATTCTCGTTGATTTTCTCAACGGTTGACAAGATCATCGTCAATTCCAAAAGTATCTCTTGTTGGTATTCATGCTCTTGCTCTTCGGCAATGGTATTTGATGATGACATCTTGGGGTGGGGCTTGACAGCAAGGAAGGATAAAAGTTGGGGATAAAAAAACACTGGTGCAAAAATAAAAATTTCCTACAAGAAGCTTTGTTTATAAAAAAAAAAAAAATGCGAGTCGCGTACCAACCGAAATCAAGTTGATACACATATGTACTAACCAATATATGCATGAAATCTATAAACTATCACCCTGTTGTCAAGCAACATCCCTTTTTTTTCTCTTTGTTGCGTTATTCTCAATCTCTCTATCTTTCAATAATTCAGAAACAAGTTTCCTTAATTCCTCATTTTCCTGGATCAATTCCATTTTGATTTTTTCATTATCATTAAATTTCTGTAACAAATAATTGAACTCTTTGCACAACTTCAAATAAGTAGTCTTTAACGTGGCGTACAATCCGATTGTCTTTGAGTTGTCAATCATTAACGACTTGATATAACTGACTGTATCTAGATTGACTTTCGTTTCTGGTTCAGGTTCAAGTTCTATGTCAACGTTATTAGATGATTCAACTGGTGAACAAGCCGCAACCAGTGGCATGGACATGGGTGTCATCGCCATAATCTTGTTAATTTCTTCTTCTATATCGAAATTGAAATCACCATTATTACTAGTAAAATCATTATATGCTATTGGATCTTGATTCAAAATCATGGGCGGGAACTGTGATGGGAAAAATGCAAAATATGAAATCAAACTAGGATGAACAAAATAAAATAAAATGGAATGATATATAAAAAGATGCAAAATTAAAGGGGAACTGAATGAAAATGCAGATGTTGAGGAATGAATGCAAGTATGTATGTGTGAAGCCAAGTGTGGTTGGGCTAGTGCTAAAATTAATATGGGTTGTAGTAGAACCCTGGGTTGAGATGAGGGGGACATCGTGAAAAATTATTTGGTAGTGTGAGATGAGCGTATGTGTGTAATTGCACATAAAAAATATGAATGTAAATTACACCAGCTCCACAAAGCGATTATTGACGTATGAGAGAGAAAGACACGGAGTGTGCTTGTGTGTATGTGATTTTAATTCAAATAAAATATGAGTACGTATATGTGAATGAATAACTAACTAGGTAAATAAATAAATCATGAAACAAATAAATAATGTAACGTAATGTAGTGATAGACTATTTACAGAATATGCAGAATATGGAAATGAACATGAATATGAAAATGAAAACAAATGTGTGTGTGTGTGAATGTGAATAACCTCCAAACCAAACTAAATATAAAACTCCATCGATATGCAAAATAAATTTAATAAAAATCAATCAAAACCAAAGAAAATAAAAAAAAAAACCACTTTATGGTGTAAATTGTGGTGCTGCTCCTCTGTCTATACCATGTTCTTAACTTCTTGTACTATTTTATTGGTTTCAAATATTCCATTTTCTTCCCATTTCGAAGTCAACTTGTTCAAAACACCTTCGAATGCTTCTTTACCGGTTTTGGCGTTCTGACCAAATCTTTCCACAGACCAATCTTCCAATTTGTCACACAACTTAGTCAAGGAAGCAAAAGCGGTGATTTCGGCACTTTGTAAAAATGTAGTCCTATTCAACGGGAGGTCTGCATCTGGTTTGTATACGACACATTCTTTAACTAACAAAAGATTGTTCATGGTCAAGTTCATTGATTTCATGACCAAGGTTTTGGTGAGCAAGTCCACTTCGCTCACTTCTCTGACATAACTAACAGTGGCTCCTCCTACTATGAAAGATAACCATTTCGGGATTGGTTGTTTGCACCCAATGAGTCTTTCCGTTCTCAATGTCAGGTTGTTATTGATGAGCACTCTATCCAAGATATCTACGGAAATGACATGCGTAGATAATTCATTTGGGTATTTCTGCCAGTTTGCAGCAGTAACTTGGTCCCAAGGGTAGTTGAAGAAATGCTCGCTTTCAAATAACTTCATTTTCTATGTGTGTGTATATTAATTGAAATGGGATGGGAAAACGGGTTATAGAAAATTATAAAAAAACTGTGTGGACAAAGAGATCCGTAGTTGTTTAAATAACCGGGATAAATATTACTTTATAGTGAAAAAAAAAAAAAAAGAAAGCAAAAGCAAAAGCAAAGGCATAAGCAGAAGCATAAAGAAAAAGAAAGAAAAATTATTCTTTTTTTTTTCTCCCGATCTTTTCCTGCGTCCTATATGCAGTCCCCCTTTTTTGGTTTCCTTAAATTACTTTTCTTGCTTGTCTTATTTGCCATTCGTCCTTTTCTTCTGTCTCACAATATCAACATACACTAACCCGCCTCCCCTTAAAACTTCATTCTCTTGTGGTATAGATAAAGAATATAAGGAGATCATTCTTCTGATTATGTTGTTCTTTGTTGTTTTCTACTCAATTGGAAGCCACTCCGAACCTTCCGCAAATGGATCACCAACCACTACTAACTTTGAAATTGTTGCCCATTCACCCGCATCCGTTGTCTCAGAAGTCACACTAATAATTAAGGTTAGTAACCGGGGGACGTCAACTACTTTGCATCGCGTGCCACTTAATCCCCGTAATAGGATCACAGTTTTTGCTATTTTTTTTTTACCGCCTTCTCTCCCCCAATCAGGCCGCGAATTGAATTCCGCAAGAACCAGCCAGATTAAAAAAAAAAAAAAAAAAACGCACACAAAATTAAAAAAAATAGAACCTGGGGGAAATTATCAAAAAAAAAAAATAAAAAACTTAGAAGGTTAGCACGTGACATTTTACAACCATATACAAATCTATATACAATTTCCCCTTCTATCTATTACTCTAGTCGCTTTCATCACTGGAACTCTCTTCATCACTTGAATGACTCTCGTCATCACTACTATCACCAAATACTTTTGCCAATCTCGACCCCTTTTTCTTAGGTGGTGCTGAGATGGGACTAGGCAGTTGTCTTTCGATGGTAGTTTTTGGTTGCATTAAGTTTTTTAACGATGGCAATCTACCTTTTTGGGATAGCACAGTTTGTTGTCTTCCAGTCAACCTCGCAGGAACGGTTGATTCGTCTTCAATTTTCTTTGCAGGTACTTCATTGGATTTGCCTATTGTCAATTTGGAAACAGAAGGTATAGGAGTCTTTTTCTTTGGTACGGTCTTTGCTGGGGGTGTTTTCACTATCAATTTATGAGGCTTGTTGTTATTGTTAAAACTATCTCTATCTTCATCATCATCTTCGCTTGAGCTACTTTCTTCGCTTGAGCTATCGTCATTTTCATTGGATTCACTCTCTTCACTGGCACTGTCGCCATCATCACCTGAATCGCTGTCCTCCGAAAAACTGCTTCCTTCACTAGAATTGTCTTCTTCGCTAGAGGTTACCTTTTTAGCGGCTTTCGTCGGAGTTTCCTTAGGAGTTTCCGCAATTTTCTCATTTATTGGAGCTTCAACAATGACTTTCTTGTTTCCTCCAACTTCAAGTTCATGATTTTCCTTCTCACTAGAACTGGTTTCTTCATCAGAGCTTTCGTTTTTCAAGCTTGAGTTGCTTCCATCGCTAGAACTGTCATTTGAACTTTCTTCTTCGTTTGCGCTTTCTTCGTTAGACTCTTTGATTTTATTTGCAATCTGTTTTGAATCATCAGGAACCAGGCTCTTCTTCACATTAAGAGGCTTATAAAACACAGTAGGATCAATGGTTTTTCTAACAGCATTTGAGGAAGGCAACGGTACCGATGGTTTTATCAATTCTTTCTTTTGTCCATTGGTCTCGGAATTTAATTCTTTGGTTACTGGTTTCTTTTCATTTGATTCTTCCTCACTTGACTCTTCTTCGCTTGACTCTTCGTCACTGTCCTCACTCTCACTCTCACTCGAATCAGATTCATGTCTAGATTTGAACAAATTTGCTTTGGTTACCTTCGTCTCTATTTTTTTCAATGTTGGTTTCTTGATGGGTGTAACCTTGGCAACGGTTGGCAGTTTTTTGACTATAGCAGAAGTTGTAACATTATTAACCTTTTTCACTATTGACAAAGATTTAGCATCTAATTTCCTATCGTCCGATTCAGGAACCATGTTAGTATCAACACTTTTAGTTTGTTTGTCTTCTTCGACATCTTCCATTTCCTCATCCTTGTCCGATTCATCTGCATCACTTCTCATCACTTCGTCTTCGGAATAATCGTCACTACTATTAATAAATTCTGCACTCAATGGAAACTTCTCTCCTTGTGTCGTTCTCATTAGTCTCGACAGAAATGCTGGTTTAGGTTTCGCAAGAATTGCAGAAGGAACTGGTAATTGTTTTGCAGCTTGTGCAGCTGCTCGTGAAGCAGATTCAAGAATAGACAACACCCTCGGATTCGATCTTGTTGATGCTGTCGCGGGTTTTGTTTTCTTAGTTTTTGATGAATCAGCTTCTTCGACATCATTTTTACTTTCTTTCGTCTTTGATTTGTTTTTGACAGTGTCTTCAACCAAATCAGGAGATTTCTTAGACCTATTATTGACGGGAGTAGATTTCGCTGGTGTAACTTTCGTAGACGTAGCCTTTCCAGGAATGGATTTGACAGGTGTGGATTTGACAGGGGAAGCCTTCGTAGGAACAGCTGGTTTAACAGAAGTTGATTCAGTATTAGAAACCTTGACAGAAGAATTCAGAGATACCTTTTGCGCGACAACTGGTTTCCTTGACGGTGTTCTCTGTGATAAAGGTAGATCACTTTCGCACTCGCTTTCCGATTCACTTTCGGATTCAACTTCAGATCCACTTTCAGAATCACTGTCTGATCCGCTTTCTGATCCACTTTCAGAATCACTCTCTGATTCACTCTCTGATTCACTCTCTGATCCACTTTCAGAATCACTGTCTGACTCGCTCTCTGATTCTTCTTGTTTTTCATTATCAGAAGAACCAACAGATTCATTCTTTATGCGCATTTCAGTTTTTTCCAAAGTCTTGGTTAAAGTTTTCGTAGGAGTAGAAGATGTACTAGTTTTGACTTTTTCACTTTCGTCGTTGGTTTCTATAGCTCCACTATCGTCTTCGTCACTTTCTCCACTTTCTGCCTTACTAGTTTCTTCTCTGTCTTCTTCACTTTCAGAATATTCGGTAGCCTGACTATCAAAGTACTTCTTGGTGATATCTCTTGAATCGGCTTCAATTTTATCATGCACACTTGTTTCAGTGGTCTCTTCAATTTCATTTGACTCATTATCGTCTAAATCATGCTCATTAATTCCATCATCCACCATTTCAGTATCCAGTTCTTCCGATTCATCTACAGTGATATCAGAATCCTGATCCTTCTTGGTTTTCTCTATCACTGCATCTTCCGA
The DNA here is from genome assembly GCA_030572435.1 of Candida labiduridarum. Taxonomy (NCBI): domain Eukaryota; kingdom Fungi; phylum Ascomycota; class Pichiomycetes; order Serinales; family Debaryomycetaceae; genus Candida; species Candida labiduridarum. Next base: position 9,836 of record JAJLZW010000191.1, on the reverse strand, counting down.
CGGTTCAATATCCTTAGCAACCAAATCACTCTTTTCTTTACTACTGATTGGACTACTTGTAATTTCAAGAACATTCTTCTCGCCATGTTCCTTGCTGTCATCATTATCATCAGATTCACTATCTTGGGGATTTTCTGCTCGCTCGTCAACTTCATAATCACTACTACTGAAGGTACGAGCCAACTTAATATTATTAGGTAATGAAAAGCTAAAGCTAGCGTTTGACTTGCTAGTTTGTGAGCGATCTCTTGGTGGTGGTAAAACAGTAGATTCTTTTGATTGGACTGCCATTTTTGCTTGTTGTTTTTCCTCGGCAGTGGTTGGAATGTTGGAAGTCGATCTGTTAGAAGCGGAACCAGATGTATGGCTATTCTTTAAGCTATTATTGATAATCTCATCTCCTCTACTAGGGGGAGGAATAAAAGATTGAGTTGGTAGTAACTGTGGTGGTTGCGCATTTGACACTCTCGATCCCAGTATAGCTGCTTGACTAGCAATAGGTATGGACGTAGTATACGATGGATTCATTGGTGGAACACCAGATAAATTTGATCCTAATGACATACCGTTAACGCGATGAATCGGATCTTGACGTAAGCTTGGCACTCCCTTTTTCCGTGGCGCAACAGCAGCCCTAGCTGATACAATTGCATCATAAGCAACTCGCTCTTGCACCTCATTAACAGGAACTTGAATGGCATTATTTTGAGTTGGTTGTTCTAGAGCCGGACGAATCCGGGAATTGTCATGTATTAATGACGAGACTCGTGGCTCTTGTGTGTCTATGATAACCAGTGTAGCAGTGGTAGTAGGCGTATTATTATTGATAATACTTGCATTGGCACTGGAATGGGGAGTATATTTAGTTCTCTTAATTTTGGTTGCAAACGAATCATTGCAAAGGTCATCGTCTTCGTCCTCGTCGTCGTCATCTTCAAGTTCCTCGTCAGCAAACGCACCAACAAAATTTAACTGGTTCTGTTTTAAACATTGAATAATTTTTGATTTCTTAATTGTCCTAATTTCTCCATCGGGATTATTCTTACGTTTGCGTGCTGGGGTGGTAAGGGGTTGTTTCGGACTGCTGGTCACCTGTGTCCGATATTCAGGTTCGTCGGTGTTTACACTAGTTAAACTCCCACTACCATTGGTATCAAGTGGTTTATTGAACGTAGAATATAATGTAGACTTTAAATGAGACTTGTCAATGGATCTCTTAAAACTGTCATTAATTCGGGAAATATCTCTTAACAAATCTTTTTGTTCATCAGGTATTAAGTCTTCTCCAGGTACGGAAAGTTGATAATTAATACGTTCTACTCCGTTTTGTTTTTGTAATTCATTATATAAAATGGAAAACTTGAAATACAAGTCTTGATCGTGGATAGCTGGGAAAATGTCATCTGCAAAAACAGATTTAATTTTCTGCCAGTTCAATGATTGACTTGGAAAAATGTATTGCTTGAATTCATTCAATTTATTCATTATTAGTACGATATCAATAATATCATAATGATAATCGAGTATATAATTTTCCAAGACCTCCGTATTATCAGGGACGAAATTATTCGAATGGAATTTTATTCGTAGATCAAAGTCAGGTCTCTGCTCGGACCCTAGCAAATTTGAAATCCAGATACACAAATTGTTGAATTTAAAATATATTGGATCGGACAACAATTTCTGAATGAGTTGATTATAGTTAAGAAGTAAATTGGGCAAGAGTTTTGTTGGCACCAAGTTTGCTTTCATCCAGTTCTTCAAACCAAAATCACTTGGAAACTTCATTCCATCTTTTGAATAGTACTTATCCACAGACTTGTTCAAATAATACAATTCTATATTAGAAAACGAGTTTGGGATCCAACAATTATTGTTCAAGACTAACAAGATTTTTCTTCCCTGTAATTGCAATTGGAAATTTACTCTTAGTAGGTGTACATATAATTGGTAAGGATTTAACAAGCCTGTCGGGAAGTAATTGAAGTTGTCGCCCTTTATGGAGCTTATTACTAATGGTTCCAAAAAATCGGTTGCAGAAAGATTTCCCAGCAAAGTAATTGTAATCATATCACCATCGATCGGCAAATTCAATTCGTCCAAATAATAAATGTCCTTGGCAGTGTATCTCTTTTGCTCTTGAATTACTTTGAGTTCGCCAGGAACAGTGACAGGCTCTAAAGTGTTTTTGTTGACGTCATATCTCTCAAGATAGCTAATTAATTTGTCTTGACTTATAGGCGATATGGTATTCAAATTGGTAACCAAATCGATAACATCATTAAGGTCTGTATCTGAATTGTATAACTTAATCAAGTATTCCAAAATTATGAAATAATTCAACTGATTCACCGAGTTCTGACGAATCGTTCTACTCGAGTTCAAGATGAACTGTAATGAGTCTTTGGTTAATTCTGGGATGCAACCTTGAAAATAATTCCACGTTCTGTCCAAGGAATAATTCAAATCGATTGATGAATAGTAGTTATGATGTTCCAATATGACGAGCTTGACGTCATCGCTAATGGTCAACATATTGGGTTGACGGTTAACTTCTTTTCTTTAGCGCAGTACCCGGCACCGATTTTGATGTTGTCAATGTTTTTCATTTTTTTTTTTTTTTTCAGCCAAAAGTGAGCGAGATGAGGCGATAGATGAAGTTTTTGTTACGAACCTCGTCAAACCAGGCGACGCGTGGCATGGGCAACGTACCACCACCTTTGGAATATTATTCATAAACTCTATTTAAGTAAAATAACACATGGCATTGTATATTGTCATATTTAAATTATATATACATCCCGACCTTTTTTGTATTTGAGCAGTGCTTCCTTAAAATTATTTCTAATTTCAAGATACCCCATATGAATCTTCCCAACAAAATGATCTGCCAATCGTCTATCATTATCCAATCTCGACAAATAAGCCCCACACCCATCACATACTTGCAACTTCTGTTGTGAAGTCTGTCCAACATTCTCTGTGATTTTTCGTGCTTGGTGACTTAGTTTTTCACGGTCTCGACATTTCTGATCCAACTGAATTGAATATTCTATGATTTTGTTTGATTGACTCTTCTCTATCAAAAACCTTAACTCCTGTACCATTAACCCAATTTCAACGTCTAGATCATCTAACTCCTTTGTTACTTTTGCTATTTTCTCTTTTTCTTCACGGGTGTGTTGTAATCGAAGTTGTGCATTGTTGATGTTACGATCCAAATCCGACACATATTGCGATAGCTGCTTGTAGTAACCATATTCTATATCCGGAAACGTTTCCCCTAACTTCTTAGTACGATATTCATATTCCATTTTATGCTTTTGTAAATGTAGATTGGGGCACTCTCCTAAATCCTGTTTTGTTCCAACGAATAAATCGTGTGGACAGGTCCCAACTAAAAAGGCACGACAAACAAGCGGAGAAGTCATATCCACATCAATTCGTCGTATCAGAGAACCATGGTCTCTGCCCATTAACTGTTCTATTTGTTTTCTTTGTTCTTCTGCCATGGTACATATGATGAAAAGAAGGAGAATTTTGGTGACATCTGAGCTCGGCTTTATTTTTTTTTTTTAAAGTGTATTTAGCTTCAAGTTTATACTCGCACATTTAAAGATAGCAATACCACATTCTCCACCAATGCTAACTTTGAAGTTCCTACAGATGATTCAAACAAATGGTCTTTATCGTCAATACTCATACCATCATTTGGTAAATCCAATTCGTTATTGGTAGCCCCATTGTGTAAAAATGGGTACTCTTTCCAAAAAGATACTTTCTGTTCATCGTTGTGATTACATTAACAGGTATGGCTTCCACCACTGGAGTTACCACCTTGCCATTCAGAACTTTGGAAGACAAAACTAAAACAATTGTGGTTGCTGTACAATTTCTGACAACCACCATTACTACTTCATACGTAGGTATTACCACGTCTTATTTGACAATTAGTGCTGAAACTGGGAGTAATCATACCATCATTGACTGATGCTCACGCCCCAACCCCATTCAATGTGGACTTACAACGGTCATGCCGTCTTCTGATAGAGTGAAGGATGAACCTTCATTAGAAATTAGTATTGGCATCTTCGGAAGTTCTGATACTGGAGTTGAAAGTGCTTCTTTTGTTTCTTACACTTCAGTGAAAGAGAAGTTGACTACTATTTCATCAGAAAACGATTAGCTTATAAGACACAGTGGTTCAGCCCCAGTATACTTAACTGCTTCGCTAGAATATTGCTCAAGTGGTTACGCATCGTCGTCGGTGATTCCCTTCTTCGAAATTGAGTTATTTTCACTATTCGGATGTTAGTTATAATCCAATTATTGGTCTTATAATTTCTTTATACATCTGCTCGACTTCTAGAGGAGGTAGATCGGTGGTTACGGCTAAAATTCGGTCAACCTAGCTAACGAACCTACTACTCATTCAGTCGCTAATATTGCAACCAATGGGAAGAAACTTACTCAGTGGTGTATCTGCAAATTACTTCTTCCGGCTTGAGCCAATCAGATATTACTACATAATGCCGATCAAGTTTGTTAGTGACCAATCGTTAATTGTCAATTGTGTTTTATTTTGTGTTATCCTTTATCTTGTAAATGCATCATTTCTTCAAGATTGGGTAAGATGTACTATTTTATTCAGTTTCACTATAAGTATCATTTCGCAGATGTTAGCATCTGCTGCCTGTCATTTTTGTAATAGCTGACTAATACAAAACATTTCTTTTTAGCTAGTACGTTCCCAGACAGTAGCTTTCTGTACTTTAAGACTATCAACCGGTGCTCGATTTTTCAATAATCCAGTCCCACCATTTGCCGAAATCCCTTATTATTGCTTAACCACTATAGTCCTAGGTATATGCCTAGAAATATGTATTGATTGCTGAGAGAGCGCAAGTGGAACTTTGTAATTAATGTTCCAGAAGTGTTCTATAAATAGTATTTACGAATGAGGGCATAATCATAGACGCAAATTTCTAATTTTAAATCTTCAACTGAAATTTGTGTTCAATACAATCGTTGTGCATTTTGCTTTGCCATGCTCTTTTTGCCTACTAATTGAAGGAACGAATAAACTAGATGAAAGGGTGTGTAGTTTTGTCATTTATCCCTGGTATCCACAGAGCTTTCCAAAATTGATTTAGAACCCTCTGCCTCGCTTGAATTAGAAATATTTTTCGCATCATTAGGCGAAACTGATGGTTGAAATATTTTTATTTGTTTCTTGCCGTTTCATATTGCCGTGAATGGGACAATCGGTATGTCTAAGACATCCAATTCAATATTGCTCTACTATAGGGAACAGTGTCTCAGATGTCAATCACGCCACTCAAAAAAGGGTTCTTGGCAAATACAGAGCTCATGGTATACGCAACTAAATTGCATCAACCCCAGTGTGTCAGTATGTTTACTTTGCGTTCAGCTTGGCTTAAAGGTATTAGAATATAACCTTATTATTGAATGCCGTGTTATACTTAGCTATTCAGCCTTGATTCCGTTGTTGAAAAAGTTAGTAATCTAACATGTAGCTCACGCTACTAATACTCAGAACAGTATTATCTCAGAGTTGGCTTGTTTGCAGCATAAGGGACTACTCTTCTGCTAAGTCTAAGCTATCAGGCTTGGACGGAGCGGTGAGAATGTTAATAGCCAATAGAAGTTCCACTATTTCGATTTCTTTTATTCCTTCTGTTTATTTTTGGAAATATGCTGCGGTAAACATTTTGTCACGAACGGGTTTGTATCATGCCGAATGTTTCAACATGGTGCAAAATGGCCCATCCTACCGGAAGAATTGACTAGCTTTTTTATCGCCAAGAAATACATGGCAAAGACGTTGACTGGTGATGAGTACACTACTACTAAGAATGTAACACAATTTGAAATTAGTTGAATGCCGCTCGATTGGGAAGGAGTTAATCTCAAAGAGTCACAAACAAGTAATCTGTAGGCATATTAGAAAATGGAAGTTTAGTTCGTACAGTGTTTTTATTTTTTTGCTCACACCAATACCGAAAATGGTTCATACAAGTGCGACAAAATTATTTTTCCAAGCCACATCCACAAGATTCGAGCAAATTCTATTGCAATTTAATCCATTTCAACACGCAAGTAGAATCTTCTTTTAGTTTTCACAATTACGTCTCAGTGAAAAGTTTTCATCGACTAGGTCGGCGATAATAACTCCGCATCAACGATCAAAAAAACACCCATGGTCACAATCCACAAAAGAGCCTCGCCTGAGTAACATTAATGCAATAATACCTGCCGACCTCGTATGTATAATTATAGAGAATTTCATTGCTAATGAGCATATAATGTATGTTTTCTTCAATGTAGCTTCAATCGATGAATAAGGGTGGGTTTGTAGATGCGCTACACAGACTATTGTTTGGACATTTCGTTTTACCTTGACAAAACTAAATTTTCTTACAGTAATGTCGAGGATCGAAACGTAGAAATAGAAAAATGGTTTTGCATTGATATACACTCGTGGCGTCAATACCCTGTTGGAAAGTGGGTTGCTTTGATCCATCGATTTGAGAAGATTGCCGTAGTACCCTTTACCCACAGCGGGCCTCTAATAACTCATCAATTTAAGACTTGTTACAGAATTGCATTACACAAAAGGGTTCATTGGTGGTTCGATTTTAGTCAATACAGCAATTTCAATAGAGTCTTAAAAAGAAGAAAAGAAATGAACCCCCTATTCCTTCTCGTAGTGTAATGTTGTAAGAAAGTAAAAATTGCATCCTTGCCATTTGCATTGTTCCTAAACTAGGCGAACCGAAAATAGAATTTATGCGAACAATTGCTTGCGCTAAACGTGTTTAACTAAAATTTTCTTCCATAATATCTAAGCTTCCGCCAGAGCCAAAATTTACGCATTGTTATTTTTTTATTGTTGCCACATTTTAATTTTCGCTTCGGTGGTCCGGAAACAAACCCTTTCGGCTAAACAATAGGCGATGCCTAAACGTCTCTAGAAACCCACTAGCACAACTTCCACACAATTTTCTTGCAGCAATCTTTGAACAGCCTTTACCGTTTGAAAAAGTATGTTCCAAAAATCATACCACAAACGTGAAAATACCTAGGCAAACAATTCCAGAACAGGTGAATTTCACTGAAATGTAATATGGTGCTAAAAAAGTTGCGCTTGAATCTTTTGCCGTTATCTTTGTGTGGTTTTTTCAACTGAATTTTGTACTCCTCAAGGAATGTTCTTTTTTTTTGTGTGTTTTTCCAAATCATTTATGCCCTCCCTTTATTACCTTCAAATCTTTCGTAATGATTGATTAAGAACTCCTAATACTTGTGGAACAAATCTAAAGATGTGAAGCAAATGAAAATCATTCTTAGATTAATATACTCAGTGTAGCTGCGTAGAATCGATACCCGATCAACTAGACTTTTGAAAGACCTTCAACATTAGACAAGAAAAAAATTCCCACATATGTTTTCCATTTCAATTTATATAAGCTTTTATGCATGTAGAACTTCCGAATGGTTCACATTGTGTCCGTCCTACGTTAGTTACACAAACCTGAATCTGTTTTCCAGCAGGTGACGATGAGCATCAGGCTAGAGGATACATGGACAATGGATGCGTACTACACGAGCACATGAGAGAAAGTACGACTTAAAGGTGAAGCCATTACTTGCCGTTCATTGGTCCAACTAGATACCTTTGTTCTCTTAAGATAATGCAATTTTTCACCGATACCCAGGACACAAGAAATTACAAATTTGTGACTCCATAAAAAAAGAATTTGTGCAGTTACTGCGAAAGAACTAAAATACCTAAGTAAGGGAAAATTTCATTTGGCCAGGTTTTGAATTTCGTCATATCGCAATTCAATATCATCTCAAAGGGTCAATGTACAAAATCACGTATCGGCACCAAACACAATTCTACTCATACATGTGCTTTTGCTAGATGCCCTGTTAAAAAGAATTTCTCTTTGTAATAGCTCTATAAATAGCTTTCCATCTCCACGAATATTTCTAGAAATTGGCTTTGGTTCCCAATCATCAACTAACTAATATGATCCTCTTAAAAGTTGCTATCATTTCCTTGACTTTGTTTAATACAGTCATTTCTAAGGAGATATCTGGAATTTTCACTGGTTTTGAATCGTTAACTTGGAGTCCTGCTTCAACTGGCTACAATTACCAAGGTCCCAATTACCCCACCTGGAATGCAGAGTTAGATTGGAACTTGGATGGTACAACTGCTTCTCCAGGAGATACTTTCTCTTTGGTTATGCCTTGTGTTTTTAAGTTTACGACCTCAGCTACAACAGTGGACTTGGTAGCAAATGGTGTGACATATGCAACATGTACATTAAATGCGGGTGAAGAGTTCACCACCTACTCCAGTTTGAGCTGTATCGTTTCAGCTTCTTTGGCTTCTGTGAGTGAAGCTTTCGGTACTGTCACTCTTCCTTTGGCATTTAATGTTGGTGGTTCTTCTTCTTCCGTTGACATTGCTGACTCGACATGTTTCACAGCTGGTACCAACACTGTCACTTTCACAGATGGTGATACATCTTTCAGTACGCTGGCATATTTCCAGGCCTCCACTCAAAACCCATCAAATTTGCTTTATTATACAAGAGTTATTCCTTCATTGAACAAAGTTAACAGTCTCGAAATTCTTCCTAATTGTCCAAATGGTTATTCTTCTGGTACTCTTGGATTTTCGTCCACTGCCAGTGGTTATCTGATTGATTGTTCAAGTGCCGAGGCTCATATAACTAATCAGTTGAATTCTTGGAACCTTCCTACTAGTGCTGACGATTTTTCATTCAGTATATCTTGTTCTTCAACCAGTCTTCAAGTTTCATTCACTAATATTCCCGCCGGTTATCGTCCTTATATTGACGCTTTGGTTCAAGCTCCATCCTCATCATATACTGTCAGGTATACGTCCAAGTACACCTGTGTTGGCGGATCTCCTCAAGATAATTCAATTAATATCAAATGGGGTGGTTATACCAATAGTGATCCTAATTCAAATGGTGCTGTTGTTGTAGTGAACACTATCACTGGTACACAATCAACTACTATCGTCTCCACCGAACCTTTCAATCCAAGTGTTGATAAAACAAAAACTATTGATGTCATAGTTCCAATTCCAACCACTACTATTACCACTTCGTATGTGGGTGTTACTACGTCATACTCTACCATCACAGGAACTATTGGAGGCACGGCAACAGTTTTCGTTGATGAACCATATCATATCACGACTACTGTAACGGAACCTTGGACGGGTACATTTACTACCTATACTACTGTTACTGCGACCAACGATTCGGTAGATACTGTAATTGTCCAGGAGCCAACACCAAACCCAACCACCACAACTACTCAACAAAGTGATGTTCCTGCTCCAACCACATACACTCAAACAGCCACTCATGGAGGCACTGACACAGTTGTTGTTGTTGAACCACCTAACCCAACCACCACGGTCACTGAACAAGGTTCCGTTTCTGCACCAACCACCATCACATACACAAACCCACCAGGTGAAACTGACTCTGTCGTTGTTGTTGAACCACCTAACCCAACCACCACGGTCACTGAACAAGGTTCCGTTTCTGTACCAACCACCATCACCTACACAAACCCACCAGGTGAAACTGACTCGGTCGTTGTTGTTGAACCACCTAACCCAACCACCACGGTCACTGAACAAGGTTCCGTTTCTGCACCAACCACCATCACATACACAAACCCACCAGGTGAAACTGATTCTGTCGTTGTTGTTGAACCACCTAACCCAACCACCACGGTCACTGAACAAGGTTCCGTTTCTG
>JAJLZW010000190.1:0-10425 GCA_030572435.1 Candida labiduridarum | reverse complement strand
TTGTGCGAAAGCTTATGTAACTCCTTACATTCTGTCCTTATACAGAGTGTGGGTCACGCGTAGTATGAACGAAATTCCCGCCAAATAGTATGAAAAATATATGGTCCTAAAGTATGAACAAATTTGATCACGAGGTATGAATAATCTCACCCCTTATCGTATGAAATTTTGTCTGAGGTTGGTATGGATATTTTGGGGTCACGTGGTATGAACATTTTGTTCTCTATGTTACGAATAATTTTGTCCACATTGGTTTGAACTTTTCTCCTCAAGTGGTGCGAATAATTTTGACCGGTTTACTATGAAGTTTATTTGTCCATTGCTTTGAACAATTTTGACGCACAAGCACGAAGATTTATGTCCATTGGTACAGAAAAAAAGTAAAAAGACTGTAACAAAATTTTAAACAATACACTTGTAGGTAACATAAGTAATACGAGAAGATGAAATGAAATGAACCGCAACGAAGTGACGCAAAGCCAAGGGCCAAGGCGAGAAGACCCTGAATGGTTATGAATTTGACATTAAAAGATGCCAGGTATAGCAGGTTAATTGGAGCGTAGCCTCATTGATGTCCCAAGTAACTATGCCTACCATAACTACCACAGAAGGTTCTAATAAAGTGTGACGATGTTCAAAGCAAATGTAGAAGTGTCTCAGTTTTTTATTACTCTTTTTATTTTCTAGCTAATAGTGTGTTTACCCTTTGCGCTCACACAGGGGCCAAAACCAAACCAATTCTAACCAATCGGAATACCCCAACAAGGATAGCCTCAGAAGCCTAATCGAAAGAAAGGCGGTGGATTTGAAGGAGATATTATTGTGATTATTTGGCATCGATATACACGTATCCATGCTTGGAAAAACCCACCAACAAGAGAGTAGATAGAAGCCGATGTAGGTGTCAAAGTAAACTACACAAAAGGACCAGCAGCAACACAAATGAACAATGAAAGTGAGAGGGGGTGGTGGAACATGAGTAGGTGGCAAGCAATGTGCAGTAGACGGTAATTCTAGATGCACAGGCTAAGTATAGCTCATTGCTAGATGCCAACAACGAGGAGATGAACAACAATGGAAAATCCTACATGAAGAATTTTATACACAATAGCAACAACAATAGCAAATCCACTAGGCAGTTGGTTAGCTAGCAACAGTTATATAATATTTTTCCGTGCAGTAGTACACGCCCCAACCGAGGAACTTACCCAGGGGGGGAATATCTGGTCGTGCATTCTGTTCGAGATTACAGATTTCCATGTCGTCTCAGTAATAGTACTTTGGATAGGATAGGATAGAATAGAATAGAATAGAATAGAGAATACACGAATATAATAAAACAAGTTCAATAATGATGTGTCATAAAATTGATTCATAAAGATGGCAAACTAATTTTGCTTATATCGTTTTATTTGAACTGCGAATACAGCTGTAGGGATTTATATCTGGGCGTAGATTACAGCAAAACAAATAGAACGTGGTTGTACACCTATATTCACACATGTACATTGCATCAGAATTAGCACTCCTATTGGTCTTGCCTATTTAATGAGCCAAGGTTTAAGACACTTCGTTGAACTACAGCTCGATCAATATAAAATAATATAATAATTGGCAGGTACAATGACCATCAATGTAAATTAACATTTCTACTCTGAACAAGGTACACGACTTATATAAATCTTTTGTGCGCGATCTCTCTCTGTCTCTCTCGCTAAGTGTGAGGGTGGTAATCCCAACAAAGAAATTTTTTTCAATTGAAGAAGAAAAAAAAAAATAGAGACAGAACCCGTTTCGTCTGCTGGACAAATAAACACACAACAATTACAATCAACCATTTAACCATTTAACCAATAAACCAAGAAGCCTAACTGCAACACATCAACACCCCCACACCCGCACATAATCTTACACCACCCAATAACCACACTTTAGACACTACACTACGCTACACTACGCTACACTACACACCACCTATTTATTTATTCCTATTCATAGTGCCACACGTTTAACTCGTATTCATACATTCATTCTTTTATTCATTTTTTATCCTTTATACATTTAAACCAGTTTTTTTTTCAATTTGTATTTTCCTACTTGCAACACCCACAACTACTATTATTCTTGAGGTAAGATCCCTTCCATTTCATATTTCATAGAATTAGAAGCAAAATACGATTGTTTCGAGACGTTAGTTCAAAATCAATCATTCATCGACGCCCAGTTATATCTATCCCACAATGAATGCAATCTCACCCAATACTCAATCTCCACTTGAAACAGATTCATCAGTTCATGCCCACCACCCACAAACTCAGTCAATCGGATCAACTTCAAACACACACTTACTGTCAGAATCTTTGCAAACTTCCCCTCCTAATATTATGAATACTTCTGCTACAAACTCATCTACTTTGAGCTTGGGTTCACCGATGCACGAAAAAATAAAGCAATTCAACCCAGAAATTGAAGACTTGGAAGATAATGATGATATATCCACAAAAAATGCGTCTCACGATGCGAATGTTTCTTTCGATTCTCATAGCCGTCCATCAAGAGATGTACCACGAGAAACTTATGGCGAAGAGCATGAGACGGAGTCGCATGTCATTGATAACGAAGAAGAAGAAGAAGAAGAAGAAGAAGGAGATGCCGAAAGAAAAGAAGAGCACGAGGAGGGCCATGAGGACCAAAGCCATAAAACCCATGGCATGCCACAAAGAATGCCTGGTACGTTTAACGTGTCAGCTTTAAGTCAAGCTGATGACAACGATGAAGAAGAACAATACAATCAACTCACAAAATCAATAAACAAACGTAATAGCAAAGACTCTTATTCCCCAAGTGCTTTCGAAAGTCCCGGAAACAAAAGTTTAGCAGACACAAACAATACATCACCACAAGTTATAGTAGAAGAAGAAGATCATGAACAACCAATAGACCATCGCATTTCAGAGAACGATGACGGTGGTGAAAAAAATCAAGGATTAGCCCTGGCGCAAATTGCTGAACCAACTTCCAAAACTTCTTCATACAATGATGCAAATCTGGATATCTCGTCGGTATCAACTACTAATCCGCATATTCCTTCAAACCCAACTTCCGACCGTGGTTCTCAATTATCAAGTTATAAAGCAACATTAGATCCAGGAAAGCCATTCCAACCACCGCCTCCTCCTCCTTCAGATATTGACAATATTTTAAGTAAAACTGAAGCCGAATCGGAGGTTGTGAGCAATTCGACCGCATCCCCAAATCTATTAAAAAATAACTCCATGCTGAATGTACGAGCAACGGAAGAAGGCAATGACGACGGACACAACTACATAAAACAAAGAGATTCTTCACTGACATCGACTGTGGTAAGAAGTACCCCTGGTGAATACACTAAATATACTACTGCCCACAACCAAACAGCAGCTATCACGCCGATTATTCCCAACAATAACAAGTTTCAGCCTGGACAAAATGGAAATAGTTCGTCATCGCTAGAGAATTTAGGCGTTGGCGTGAGCTCACTCCACTCTCCTAAGAATGGCAAGAAAAGAAAAAGTGGAAGTAAGGTTCGTGAAGTGTTTTCTTCGATGTTTGGTAAAAATAAAACTACATCGACTCCCAGTAGTAGTGGTTCGCAAGAGATCAACATTAAAATCAGTACCCCTTTCAATGCAAAGCATGTTGCCCATGTGGGTGTCGATGATAACGGTTCGTATACTGGATTACCAATTGAATGGGAAAGGCTATTATCGGCTAGTGGGATTACGAAAAAGGAGCAACAACAGCATCCTCAAGCTGTTATGGATATAGTTGCCTTTTACCAGGACACGAATGAGAATCCCGATGACGCGGCGTTTAGAAAATTTCATTTTGATAACAATAAAAGCAGTTCTAGTGGATGGTCCAACGAAAATACTCCGCCCCCCACTCCTGGTGGTGTTTCAACGACAAGTCCACAACTGCGTACTCCAACCTCGTCATCCTACTTTGATAAAACCAGCGAAGACAAGCCTTCTTCATCGTCTCAATTGATCCTGCAAAACCAAACCCCAAGAACTCCTAATGGAAACCAAGAACATCAATTCATACCGAGTAGGCCAGCGCCAAAACCACCTTCAACCCCAGGATCCGCTATCTCTAATACTCAAAGGACGCCATCTTCACAAACATTACCAAGAGCGGAATCAATTACAGAAAGAATACAACCTCCAGCAACACCTAGTTCACAACAGGAGCCTTCTCCGAATAAAATGAAATTGCGTTCACTTTCTTCTAAATCATTAAAATCTATGAGATCAAGAAAAAGTGGGGATAAGTTTAATCATATTCCACCAGCACCAGCTCCTCCCTCAGTACCTGCCATACCAAAGTCCAAGTCACATTCTGCATCGCTATCGAGTCAGTTGAAACCTCACCAAAATGGTTCTGGCCCAACAACGGCACCATTACCACCTATATCGACGTTCAGTGATAGTTCCCCGTTGCCGAAACAAAGATTGAACGAATTCAAGACGCACCGTGCCCCACCACCGCCTCCATCCGCCGATTCAACTCGTTCTTTGACTCAGCAAGCACTTGCTAATGTAACTGCTCCGCGGAACGTTTATGAAGTGCAGCAGACCAAGTATCAAGAAGCTCAACAACGCTTGCGTGAACAAAAGGCTAAAGAGATAGAAGAGATTCAGAGACAACGTGAAAAGAACGAACAACAGCAACGACAACAACAACAACAACAACAACAGCAACAGGAAGAACAACAACGGGAAGAACATCACCAGCAAGAAAATGACTCGGCTGCGTCAAATGCACCATCAAACGGTCCTCCAGCAATCCCAGTTTCAACCAAGAAGCAATCTAGTGGTGGTCGCGATGCCAAACAAGCAGCATTGATTGCTCAAAAGAAACGGGAAGAAAAGAAGAGAAAGAATCAACAGATCATTGCTAAATTGCGTACTATTTGTAACCCAGGAGATCCGAATTTGTTGTATGTCGATTTAGTTAAAATTGGTCAAGGTGCCTCGGGAGGTGTTTTTCTTGCGCACGATAACCGTGACAAATCGGACATTGTTGCTATTAAACAGATGAATTTGGAACAACAACCAAAGAAAGAACTAATTATTAATGAAATCTTAGTTATGAAAGGAAGTCTGCATCCAAACATTGTTAACTTCATTGATTCATATCTTTTGAAAGGTGATTTGTGGGTCGTGATGGAGTACATGGAAGGTGGTTCTCTAACTGATATTGTTACTCATAGCGTCATGACTGAAGGACAAATTGGCGCTGTTTGTAAAGAGACTTTGAAAGGTTTGAAATTCTTACATTCAAAAGGAGTGATTCATCGTGATATCAAATCAGATAATATTTTATTAAACATGGATGGGAATATCAAGATTACCGATTTTGGTTTCTGTGCTCAAATCAATGAAGTGAATCTGAAAAGAATTACTATGGTAGGTACTCCGTATTGGATGGCACCAGAAATTGTCTCGAGAAAAGAATATGGACCAAAAGTAGATGTTTGGTCATTAGGTATTATGATTATAGAAATGTTAGAAGGTGAACCTCCATATTTGAACGAAACACCATTAAGAGCATTATATTTGATTGCAACTAATGGTACTCCAAAATTAAAAGACCCTGAAGCCCTAAGCTATGATATAAGAAAATTTTTGGCTTGGTGTTTACAAGTTGATTTTCATAAAAGAGCAAACGCAGATGAATTATTGGCAGATAAATTTATCAGTGAATGTGATGACGTTTCATCATTAAGTCCGTTGGTCAAGATTGCTCGTATGAAAAAATCGAATGAGGTGGATTGATTATCAGGTTTGTATTTATTACGTTATCGAGAAATTTCCTTTCTATTTTGTCCTTTCTTTTATATATTTTATGCAGTGAATATGTCTGCGTTTATTAGTTTTGTATTTATTAATATATTCTATCATTTAAACTTCATGATAATTGTTAGTCAATACATTTCTCTCTCTAATCAATTCTGCAAGTTAAAAATTATAGTACGTGGTATTCGATTTACGTACTGAATAAATTTCAAGGAGCATACGCATCAATACAAAATCTCTTTAAAACACCCTATCACCTCTAATCCATCTATTCACCATATCTAGTGAATTTTCAGGTTGGTCCATTGGCACCATATGGCCCGATTCAAATATTCTTAAATAAGTAAAATGTTTAAAATTTTTCACTTCTCCAGCATTTTGACCCAATTTTGTATACCACGGTTTAAACGGAGCACTTTCAAACTGCACATGATCGGAGTAATCCAATTGATTGACCCAGGCTAAGTTACCTACCCAATCACAAACCAAATCTTTGTCACCTACATATATCAAAACTGGAATATTATCATTTAATAATGCCGTGATGTGATGCTGGTATGGCCTCATGAAATCAGTGACAAATCTCGGCCCGACCTGACTGGAACACATCGAATAACTCTTGGACACACCAAGGGATTTTTGGACTGTTTCTAAATTGAAATAACCATTAAGATAGTCAATTTGATCATAGCATAATGAGTTGTTACCACATTTCACTCTTGAGTCATATGGATTTAAGTTCCCTTTATCTGGTTGCTTCGGACTGAACAAAGCTGCGACAAAACATGTCAAGACATTTGGATTATCATAGCACAATTGTCCATAAGGTACAAACTTCTCATAAGCCGTAGGATATTCTTCGCATTCTTTGTCGGTATAGATCTGACCTATCCCTCCTTTTCCACATCCCATATTGGCAACTTCTCCTAATTGAACAACCGGATCAGTAACACCATTGCCAATCAATATACTCTTCAATGGAATACCAGCGTCATGAACTGCCTTTGCAAACGCTGGGACATAATGTCCCCCATATGATTCTCCAGAAATATGCAAATCCAAATTAGAATATTCTGGGAATTTTTGATAGAACAATTTAACAAATTCGACGAAATCCCCAGCAGCTGCATCGGAAGTAATAGGAATGTCTCCACCGTAAGAAAATCCAACATTTGCAGGTTGATCCAAGAACAAAACCGAAGCATTCGAATTCCAGGAATAAGGATTGAATTCAGGTTGTAATGTAGCATTGATTATAGATGGACCCAATTCTAATCCAAGTCCACATAAACTTGAACAACCGGGACCGCCATTTAACCAAATAATTAACGGATCATTAGCTGGATCATTTCTACTTTCAAAGAACCAAAAGAAATAATTTTTATCCTTATTGTTAACATTAAAATAACCAACATGTTGTTTAACTGTATCGAATCCCAACAATTCGGGAGTTGAACTAGATGAAATGTCAATACTGTAGATATTTTTTATTTGACTGGATGATAATCGGTTTGGAACTTCAAATCTGGAACGGAAGCTTTCTAATTCATCCAACATATATTTTAAACCATATTTCCTTTGGAATTGAATCCAATCTTGTTCCAATTGAAAAAGTTGATACAGTGACACTTTTCCAAGCAATTCATTTTTCAACTCTTGTAATGGTGACAAGGAAAACGGGGTTTGGGGAGGTAATCCAATTGCAACTCCCAATACACTCGACAACACAAGTGGCAATACTAACTTCATAATTACGGGACAAGTAAAGAAAAAGAGAGACAGTGTGGGTATCGCAATTCTAGGAGGGAATATGACGTTAAGCTGAGAAACAAAGTCTCACACCTTGCCACCAATTCCTCCCTCCCTCCTCCTAATGCGTTTATCGCCTTATTTTTTTCTAATTTCCCATTTTTTTTTTAGTGCCGTTTATCAGCGAGGACACACGGAGTTGAATCTATGAGACCGCAGGTGACCACAAAGGTGGCTCTATTGATAATATGCTTTTGAAATTTAAAACAATGGATATTTCAAACTGACAAGAGAAGAGTGGAAAATGGTTTATTCATTTATAGATCAAACTAGATAAATTCACCAAGCAATACAGTCTTTTTACATTTGATTCAGACCAGTGCGGCAAATTTATTCGCACTATTTGTAAAAAAAAAGATCGTACTAAGGCAGTCAAATTTATTAGTACCAGTGCGCACTGAAATCTTCATATTACGTGATCAAATAATTTCATACCAAAAATGTATGGTATATGGTACAAACAATTGCTGTCACGTGGTACGAACAGAATTTATCTAATACTACGAATTAAATATTTTGTTAAGTACGAATAATTTTGTCGCACCAGTACAAACAATAATCTTTCATTTGGTACGAACAGAAAATAAAAACATTGTATCCTCCTTTTCTTTGCTTTCTTTCTATTTTTTTTTATATTATGTGTGTGTTTGTTGCTTGGGTCTTGTGTGGTTCCAGACTTGCCCATACTCTTTGTTAGACGAAAAGGAAAAGTCGTAACTTTGTGTTTGCTAAATTTAGAACATCACGTGCTTTGTGCCTCTCACCTTTTCCTAATTGGGTTAAATTAATAGCGGTTACAGAAAACCATCGTTTACTTCCCACAGCTATACAAATATCAAACTCAATCTCACTAACAGTATTTAAGAGTGATGGTTTGATTACTGTGAATATATATATATATATTGTATATTTCAAAGTAAACTAATTGAAACAGAAATATATTTAATTGGTAAACCCTTTAAGAAAAACTAAAGTGTACCGAAGATAGTAAACAAAAAAGTAATAGTAATAATGAAACACTTGCATGAAAAAGTGTACCGAAAATAAGACCAATTGATAGAAGAATTCAAAAATAAAAAAACAAAAACAAAAGTACTCTATGTTTAAAAACAACAAAATATGACAAGTGTGAATAGACAATATCAGGTATCAGGAAATAGAGAGAATTCCTAAAATCTGACGTTATTCAATCATTCAAAAAAAAACATTCTAGATGAAGAAACCAATGAAAATAGCAGAAGAAATAACCAATGCAAACATATTAACTGCACTAGAAGCTGCAGAATTTGCAACTGCAATAGCATTAGCAGTTCCTGAAACTTCTCCTCCGGTGATAGTAGTAGGTTGAACTGTTGAAGTGACTAAGCTTGATGAGAAGGGTTGAACACCAGCAGCAGCAACGGTTTGACCACCAGTTGCTTGACCAGATGGCGAGTTAGATTGTTTGCCAGCATTTCCACCTGATTGATTTTCTCCTTGTTGTTGCTCTTCTGAACCATTAACCAGTTGACCACCGGTTGATCCAGAACCGGAACCGGGACGGGTTTGATCTTGTGATGGAGGACCAGATGGTGCCCCCTCTTGTCCATTATAACCACCATTTGTGCCATTGACCACGGAAGTTTCTTGAGCTGGGGTATGAGTACCTTCAGTAGCCTTACCCAAGTGACTTCCTGTCACAGTAGCAGTAACATGTTCAATCACCGTTTCAATTTCATCGGCAGCATTAGATGCTGAAGCAACAGCAGAATGAGCTTTTTCAACAGCACGAGACGATTCTTGTGCTTCAGCGGCACTCAATTGAACAGATGCAGCTGATGATTGAACACCAATTAATGAAGTCTGTTTTGCAATACATGATTCCTGAACTTCGACCAAAGAAGTAACAGTCACTCTGGCATCTGATTCGATGGATTTAATGGAACTTAATTGACTTTCACAACTGGCAACAATTTCATTGTGATGGGCAGCTTCAGCACTGGACTTGACTGATTCAACAGAACTGATGGCCAATTCACAAGAAACAATAACAGTAACAACCTTAGCTTGTTCAGAAGAAGCAGAACCTTGGACTGACTTGGCACTGGATTGCTCCTCCCTTGCTGATGATTGAACACCAGCAGCTGATGTCTGTTCACAATATTCAGTGACATGATCAGTGATGGTGATAGTTTCGGTAACAACTTTACCTTCTTCATCGGTACATGTTTCTGTAGCAGTAATAGTACTTGGTAATTCACTTGATTCAGGAGTAATAGCACCAGATTCTGATTCATCTCCAGTGGCAGACACGGACTCAATCTCAGATTCAAAAGTATTAGATTCAACAATGGATTCAGATTCAGTGACAGATGTAACAGAATCTTCAGTCTCAATAGCACCTGATTCTGTTTCCTCAGCAGACTTGGATTCTGATTCCGATTCTGTTATTGGTTCACTCTCAATTTCACTAGATTCAGATGCATAAGTCGAAGACTCGTTTGAACCTGATTCAATTTCAGAAGCGGACTCAGTTTCAGTAACGGATTCAACATCAGTAGCGGATTCACCTTCAGTTATAGATTCAACATCAGTAACGGATTCACCTTCAGTGGTGGATTCGACATCAGTAGCGGATTCAACTTCACTAGCACTACTTTCAGTTTCTTCAACAGATGTTTCATCGGAAGTCGTAGCAGTAGTTTCAGACGCAGATTCAGATGCTGGAGTAGTTTCGGGTTCGGGTACACTGACTGATGAGTCATCAGGAATAATATCGACCGAAAGGAAAACATTA
>JAJLZW010000189.1:0-11667 GCA_030572435.1 Candida labiduridarum | reverse complement strand
GTAAAATATATTTTTCATTGGTATTAATAATTTTGACGCACTGGTATTAAATTATTTACTAGAGTTGGTACAAATAATTCTGGCGCACTAGTATAAAAATTAATGATCACTCGTATGAAAAAAAAGTAAAAAGACTGTATCTGTCATTCTCAGTTCATTTTCCGGTGTATTTCTTTTTTTTTTCAAGCATATTTAAAGCAAATTTTAACAATAAATCGAAAGAATTAAATTGACAAAATATATCAAAATCAATCTCAAATAGCTAATATTCAATACCTGATAGCATTAGAGATACTTGCAAGTCATAGTTATTTATACTGTTTGGAAATTAACACTTTGAATCGAAATAACAAACAGTCACAGAACTTCCAATAGATATGTAAAATTTTAAATAAAATCACCAAGCACCATTTATATTATCACTACCTTTCCCAGTAATATTATTCATGTAAGCATTTCCTGCTGATGCAACATAATTTCTTTTATAATGGTCATATGAGGTAAATATGATAGTTTAAACATTATGGATCCTAGAAACTAGGAGACTTCTTTGCTTACAACTTCCACAAATCAGGGCGAATGGTCTAGTGGTATGATTCCTCGTTTGGGTTTAAACACTTAAACATAAAATTCGAGGAGGCCCGGGGTTCAATTCCCCGTTTGCCCCAATTTTTTTGGCAACTTTTTACTTCTCTGAAGAAGAACACATATTCTTTTTTTTTTCACAAACTTCCCTAACAGGTGTTCGATTGACAAGTTTAATTAATCCATATCCCTGGATTCACTAATAGATGTGGTCATACTCATGGCAACAGAATTCTACGCACAATTTGTCCACGCAGTCATAATAATTAAAACCTAAATTTTTAAAGCTAGTGGATTAACAAATCGCAGCAAATAAAAGAAACAAACATTAGCTCAATGTGATATAAACTAAGTGTATGTTTAAAAAAAAAGGAAATATTAGAACTAGAAAATTAAAAAAAAATTAAATGGACGAGATAAGAGTCGAACTCATGACCTTTCCCATGCTAAGGGAACGCGCTACCAACTACGCCACACGCCCATTTGGATGTTCGTGTTGTATATCCGCGTTAACAGAAATACAATTGTGGTGTTACTAGTAGTTAGCCCACAATTATGGTGTTATCACGAGTTAGCTAATTCTGGTAAATTAGTTAGGTAATAATATTGATACTTGACTTTGATTCCCCAAGTATATAAGACGCACTGGATTTCTTATAATCCCAGGAAGTTTTAGGAACCTGAATTCCATAAATAATTGAATCAATCTTTTGGGCTTTAGCCATCAATTCTCCCAAAGACGCCTTCCCATCATAAGCCTCGTTAACAACTCCTTTTTGGACCTCCTGTTTCAATCCGGCAAAATATAAAGATTTTAAGATTAAAGGGTTGGTCCATTCGGAATCAACATATCTCACAGTGCAATTAAACATCATATTAAACTTAGCAACCGATGTTCTTTGTTTCATGGACCGTAGCACGACAGCCTGGTCGGTAGCAAATAAAACAGGCAAAAAATGAGCTTTCATTTCCTGTTTGAATTCTGGCCACTTCATGGAAGAAAACAAATAACAGTTCAGGGTCAAGGGAATTTCCCTTAAAAAGTGTTGGATGACGTCTATCTTCTCGAGCTGTCAAACCCGTCTACAAACCAGCAGCAATAGCATTAACAATGTCAGAAGTATTCATGGTAGGTATATCTTCTGGAGGCCTAATACTTAAATTAGCAATTTGATCAGTTAATCTTTCAATATCGTCGGGGGTGGCAGACGGAGCTACCATATGTTGTATATTATTAAGTACAGATTCAGTTATTGCTTCTGTCCCTGTCCTGGTTATTGTCATTGTTTTAGGGGTACTTAGAATATACAACAGTTCGTTAGTTAATAGCGAGAGGTAATCAAGATATTACTATATGAATGATAACGTAGAAAGAACAATAGTTTTTTCCAAAATATATAAAAAGTATAAAAACCTAGAGAACTCAAGCTCGATTTATAATAAGACTCATTCATAGTTATTCACTCGTCTTAGCACCACAGTCTCTAGTCCATACGTCCGTATTCACTTCCGTACGTCCTTATCAGCTTGGCATTCACCATCTCATGTTCACATGTATTCTTACTTCCTTGGCACCCTTAGTTCCCCGACACCCGGAGATTATACAACAGTTCGTTAAAATGGTATAGTTTTCCAAGATATGTGAAATAGAATAATACTCCCTGAATTAAATCTACGGCAACGATTGGTAACATGACACAAGTGATCTCATCTGACTATGACAAGATATATTCCAGATATGATCTAGATTGCAACAGTTATCAATTAAAAGAGAAAGTATTACCAATGTTCTGATTGTTCACATTGATAACTCTGCTATTAGAATTTGATGATTATGTTTTCAAGGAATCTCCCTACTCTCCTTAACAGATAAATATTGATATTCAATGGCTGCCAGTTTAACTGTGTTGTGTTGATGATAGAGGTCACTCATTAGAAGACGAACCCACATTTAGTGAAAATACAAACTTGGTATTAGATATAAAAGGGTGCTTTTTATATAACTCACCTCTAACGTACATTAATGATATAATATAAATCGGAACTAAGATTAGTTCGAAAGCTAGATGCTTTTATGTTAGTTAGTAATGCTATATACTAGAAGTCTTTAGTATATTCGGAATTCCCCATCGTATTATTTCTGATAAAAACATTCGATTCATAAACCCAATCTTCGGCTACTTCTATGAATACTATCAAATTGACAATTATTAATACGAAAATTTGAAAAAAATGGGAAATTCGCCCACCTATTTATAATCTTCGAATCGTGGCTTAGACCGCAAGTTCATGCATGATGAATATTTTTTCTTTTGTGCTATATGATTGTTGTACACGACCAAACTGTGGGTGAGTCAAGCAGCGTATTAACAAGCATGGGAGTAAGTATTTGCAGAAAGGTGGCAAAAAAAAAAAACGATATCCGAGTTGTCAAGGGATGTAATGATGGACGAGGAGGGGTGGCGTTCCAGAACAAAAGGGAAGCCCTCATTTCTGGATAAATACTGGAGGATTAATGGATGAAAAACGGCACTAACGAACATTGACGGTGAATAACAACTTCAAATCATCAGATTCTACTCTTGTTGATCCGACACTAATATTAGATATCCATATTTTAATACGTTTCGTCTATACAAAAATCTTTTCTAACTAGTAATTTATGCTTTTTCTCTCTCTCTCTCTCTCTTTGAATTCAATTGGTAATAGTGGGTTGACACTGGTATGACCACTAGTAGAATATAATCTATAACATTATTAATTTCTTTAACAGATGCAAACAAAAATAATGGTTGTTAAGTTTCAACTGCAAAAAAAAGAAAAGTAAGAAACTATTTATTTTTTGGACGAGATAAGAGTCGAACTCATGACCTTTTGCTTGCAAGGCAAACGCGCTACCAACTACGCCACACGCCCAGTTTCTTGAAATCATTAAATTAGAATGTGGACCAAGATGTAAGTTTGTGAATCTTTGTAGATTTACAAGTTTTTTTTTTTTTTTTTTTGGCTTTGTTAATGAATATATCAACCAGAAAAGGCTTACTATTTAGAGAATACAACTACACAATGCATGAATAAATAAAAAGTTTGGAATAGAATTTATGGTTCTGTTTTCCCTTTTTTTTTTTTTTAAAGTTGAATGTTGGAGTTATTATGTATTTAATAAATAGCAAAACAATTCTTTCAATAGAACAGAACAGAAAAAAAAAGACCCGTCTTTTTCGTCTCCCAAGAAATACCTCCCCCCCCCCACAACAACAACCTTCCATGATGACCACTCAGATATTAGATACCATAAATGATCCATCTATAGAAGATAAACAAAAAATTGAAATTTTACAAAGATTATTTCTTGAATTAGATAAATCGGAATTATTTTCCATAAATACATCATCAATCATCACTTGTAATGATAATTTATATCGATATGTTATTGAAATTTTAAAAATTGAAAGTTTAATGATTAATTATCCGGAAGATATGGTATATATAAGTGAATCAATTAATAAGTTGAATAAATCAATGCTGACAATGGGGTATAAACATGATATGAAGAAATATATCAATTGGTTTATCAAGATTAAATTACCGGATTTACAAAGTGATTATCAATATTTATTTAAGGATTTACAATATGGGAATTTCATTGATTTGATAAATAAGAAAATGTTGATAATTAATGGAATACCTAAGGATTCAAATGGAGAAATTGTAAAATTTGATGAATTTGTAAAAATGTTGAATTTGAAAATTTTACAACTTTATTTAATATCCAATTATGATTTTAGAAATGGGAATATTTTGAATTATTTAAATGATAATGTGAAAATTGAAGATGAAGAAGCTATAAAGATTTCAAGTTTGATGGTTCAACAACCATTTGTAACAAAGGAATTGTTATTGTCCATAATTAATCATGATTTCAACAATGGATATTTCAAGATAATTAAACATAATTTGGAATTTGATAAATTATATTTAAATATCCTTGAGAATAACATTATTAAATTATCGAAATATTTTTCCTTTATTAAAATAGATACAATTTATGAAATTCTTGAGGTTAATAAGAATATGGGTTTGGATTTGGAATGGTTTATTTTTCAAATGATTATAAAGAATAAGTTTGATACTGTGGTTAAAATTGATCAATTGGAACAAACCATTAATTTTGGAGATGAATTTGAGTTTA
Organism: Candida labiduridarum; assembly: GCA_030572435.1. Lineage (NCBI taxonomy): Eukaryota > Fungi > Ascomycota > Pichiomycetes > Serinales > Debaryomycetaceae > Candida > Candida labiduridarum. Next base: position 6,890 of record JAJLZW010000189.1, on the reverse strand, counting down.
CTCTAGAAGATCATATCAAATATCTAGGCGGATTAGTTAATGATGTATGTCTGAGAATATAAAATCAAAAGGTTTATGGTGAGCATGCTCAAGGGCGCAACTAAAGAAAAAAAAAAAATTGTAATCACAATTAATCTTTTTCTTAAGAAGTTTCGCAACTTTCAAATTAGCGGGGCTCCTGCTGATAAAGAGAGAAAGAGAGATAATGCATGATAGATAATATACTTCTTCAGTGAACCAATTACAAGATAGTAAATATGCATGCACGTGGGAATCTAATTTGTTGACCAAACAATGTTACATTCTTTAAGTTTGTCCTTTTTGTCCTCTTCCCCCAATGTTCAAACGTTGATTTATCTATTTACTTTACTTATTTTTTTGTCCCTGATTAAAATAAAGTCATCAAAAGCATCTTTCAAAGTCAGAAAAAAAAAATATTCTTTTTATTGTTTTTTCTTTTTCTGCAAATATATAATGTCAGAAAATGAAATAACTCCATTAATTCCACAAATTTCCACGATAGAAAACATAGATGAAAATGAGATAATTTCTTATGTTCATAATCGAAGACAATCCATAGCAACATCAACCATATCCAATGATAATTTCCCCAAATCATTCAATTTCCAACATAATCCTCCAACACCACCTTTCTCTCCATTACAAGAACCAACATCATTAGATAGAACCATATCCCATATTTCAAGCAAATCATATTCCATTCAAGATATCATCAGTAATCATCCACATTTCCTTCCTCCTGAACCAAAAACATCAACCTATGATGAAATTACCAAGATTTTAAAATATTCCTTACCTTTAATTATAACTTTTCTATTACAATATTCATTAACTGTAGCTAGTGTATTTAGTGTGGGGAAATTGGGTAGTAATGAATTAGCTGCTATTAGTTTAAGTTCAATGACGGCAAATATTTCAGGATATGCTATTATTCAAGGTGTAAGTACTTGTTTGGATACTTTATGTGCTCAATCTTATGGTCGGAAAGATTATAATTCTGTAGGGGTTCATTTTATTAGATGTACATATATGTTGTTATTGTTATTTATACCAATTGGAATATTATGGGTTTGGGGAAGTTTCCCCTTGTTAATGACAATCATTGGTGTTGATGGTGATGGTGATGGTAATGAAGAAAGTGAGAATGAGAAGATGTGTAAATTAGCAAGTCAATATTTACAAATTTTAAGTATTGGTGTACCTGGATTTATAATGTTTGAAAATGGTAAACATTATTTACAAAGTCAAGGGATTTTCCATGCTAGTACAATTGTATTGTGTGTTTGTGCACCTTTGAATGCAATTTTAAATTATTTATTGGTATGGGATAAATCAATTGGATTAGGATTTATTGGTGCCCCCATTTCAGTAATAATCACCAATTGGATCATGTGTATTTCTTTATTCGCATACATTTTCATGATAAATGGTTATCAATGTTGGCCTAAGGAAAAACTCATTGATAAGATATTTTTCACAAATTGGCAAAAAATGATCAATCTTTCAATTCCTGGAGTATTAATGATTGAAGCAGAATGGTTTGCCTTTGAGATAATTACTTTAGAAGCTGCAAAATTCGGTACTTCAACATTAGCTGCACAATCAATCATAAGTACCACTTGTGTTATATTTTATCAAATACCATTTGCATTATCCATTGCTGCAAGTACAAGAATTGCATGGTATATTGGTGCAGCATCTAAATTATCAGCACAATTTACTACCAAGGCAACGATTTATACTTCATTAGGATTGGGAATTGTTAATTGTTTATTATTATTTTCTTTCAAGGGGATATTAGTTGGATTTTATACTACTGATAAGATGGTAATTGAATTAGCTAAAAAAGTATTAATTATTGGTGCAATTTATCAAATTAATGATTGTTTATCATGTGCCACAGCAGGAATATTAAGAGGTCAAGGAAGACAAATTATTGGTGGGATGATGAATTTAATTGGATATTATGTTATTGCATTACCTTGTGCATTTATATTTGCATTTATTTTGAAATTTGGATTATTTGGACTTTGGTTGGGGATGTTGATTGCATTGATGTTTGTTAGTTTTAGCCAACTTTATTTTGTGCTCATTAGTAATTGGGATAAGATTATTCAAGATTGTATTGAAGAAGGGATTATTGAAGATGGTAATTTGAATATTGAAGCTCATTCAATGTTACCAAGTATGAGCAATTCAATTGTTGGATAAAAAGGATAAAAAGGATAAAAAGGATAAAAAGGATAAAAAGGAAAATGGCAAAACGGGAAAAAGGGAAACAGGGAAAATCGTTATTTTATTACAATTACTCTTTCTATAATACATATAAACTAATTAGAAGTGGAAAACAAAAAATAGAATAAAATAAAAGGCAAAAAAAAAAGGCAAAAAAAAAGCTGGAATTTTTGAATTTTTTTTTGCATCTATATGTTAATAATACACACACAATGATATAAATGATTATGTTTTTGAGTTAAAAAAAAAATGATGTGATTTTTTGATTTTGGAAATGGGTTTTTTTTTTCTATGTGTATAATTCACATTCTATGACCACCAAGTTGTAATAAAGATTTTGCAACACTAAACTTGTTAGGAGTTGTAAATTGTTGATTATGTAAAGGTGAAGAAGTGAGAATATCTTGTTGCTTTTTAGAATTTAATTTATCATCTTCATCATCATCATTAACTTCAATGGTGGCATTTTGATCAATTGTGGTATTATTAATGGTGGTGTTTTGAATAATTGTCATTTCATTATCTTCATCAATGATAGTTTCATCGTTAATATTATTTAAAAGTTGTGAATGAGATTGTGAATGAGATTGTGAATGAGATTGTGATTGAGATTGAGAACCAGAAACCACCAATGGAGCTGCTTCATTGAATGATTTTTGAAACAGAAAATGTGAAGGTGGTCTCATGGAATTGGCTCTCTTGATAGGAGTTTTCAAAATCTTATTTATTGATGGTAAACTAGTTTGTTGTTCATGATGTTTAAGATATGATGAAGATGACGACATGGAAGTTTTATCATTGTTATTAGTTGTGGAATTGTTAGATGAAGGAGGATTAAGGATGATTGATGGTAAATGACTATGAGTGTTTGATTCTTGACTCTGTGGGTAAGTTATGAATGAAAAATTAGTACCCTGAGAGTTGTTGTTGTTGTTGTTGTTGTTGTTGTTGTTGTTGTTGTTGTTGACGATGGAATTGGTATTGTTGTTAGCTTGTGAAGATGGTGCACTATAAGAAGGTTTATGATTGACGATATCCATACCATATGCTTCTTGTTTCTGAACCAATGGCAATTTCTTTTGGTTTAAATTGTAAAATACTGAGTTTTTTCTTATTTGGAATAATTTAAGCTTTTGAATTCTTTTTGCGGTACCTTTTTTATTAGCAATTCTAGTCAATTTAGATTTGGAAGGGTTATTGGTAATATTAAATGAAGATTTCCCATTTGGAGTTGAGTTCAAATTAACATTTATGGAATGTGAATAATTCATTGGTTGTTGTTGTTGTTGTTGTTGTTGATCAGGTGGAGTTGGCAAAGTAGCTGAAGGTTTGATAATGGAATGATAATCTGGTGAATCAAATGGACCAACAAATGGAGGAGTTGGAGAGCCTTTAGATGAAGTTGGAGGACTTTCCAACGATGCAATGACCGAGTTTAACTTGATGGCAGCCGATCTATGATTATTGTTGGTGTAAGAAGAGTTGTTACTTCCATACTTTAACGACTTGAGACGCGTTTCTTTATTTTGTTGAACTTTATAAAGCGCCAATTGTAATTTCAACTTCAATTTAGTAGCAGCCAAACCAGCGGTATCATTCTTAAACGCGTCGTCAGTGGATTGAAGTTTTAAACCAACAGTGTTTGAAGAAGAAGAAGAAGAAGAAGAAGTTGATCTATAATCGGAAAAACTGACAGCTCTCAATGAGGAGAATTTTTTATTCAATGTGGTTGCGGAATTAGCAAGGGAGAATGATTTTGTTATCAATTCTAATCTTGAAATGGAAGATCCATGGGGATTCTTTTTAATACTGTTGAATAAACTTGGTCTTTTTCTGTCCTTTGTTGGGGTGCCATTTGGAGAATTAGATGCTGAATTTAAATGGGTATCTTTAATGGATGCTAATGCAATTCTATTAGTTGTAACGGACATGATTAATGAATAATTATTTATTATTATTAATTGACTTGAAGTAGAAGAATTAAAATGCAATTGTATAATTGGGAAATGAAACTGAAAAACTTTTTATGAATTTTTTTTTGGGTTTAGACGTGAATCCGTTTTTTTTTCTCTCTCTCTCTCTCTCTCTGTCTCTGTCTCTGTCTGGTGAGTAATTAGGCTAGGACGGAGGTAGGTGGAGGTGTATTAGCGAATGACTTGAATGGAGTTGGTTACAGCTACGCTATAGTTCAATTGGATATGAAACCAAAAGAAATGACAGGGGTTGTTGATGAAGGTATTCTTTCGAATGGATAGATAGAAAGAAGAAGAAAGACAACTAACCAAGAATTTGAAAATTTTGATCTTTTTTTTTTCTTTGGATTAAGGATTTGTCTTTAAGAAATATATTCTTGTTATTCTTATTCTTATTCTTATTCTTAGTCTTCAAAGTTACAACCTTTTTTTTGGTGTTTTTTGTTACCAATTACTGCATTGGGTCTAACTCAAAACAAAAACAAAAAACAAAAACATTTTTTTTCTTCTGTTCTTTTTTCGCAGTTAAAAAAAAAATGTTCAAAATTCATGAACGTGACTCCGCATACTTTTTTCAAGAGGGCAGATCTACAAAAAACAAAAAAACAAAAAAACTAAAAAACTAAAAATACCCAAACTAAACCAAAACCAAAATGATACCCCAAAACCCCAACCAAAACTGTACCATTAAAGCCGGAACTCAAACTCAATACCAAAACAAATTAAAATTAAAATTAAAATTAAATTCACAAATCCCCATTATCAAAAAAGGTGTCGAGGGAAAAGAATAATATAAACCTGTCCAAAAGAAAAAAAAAACCATACCTAGTTCTCATTACAGGGTTTATCATCGAGAACTTTTTTTTAAGCGGTTGTGAGGGGGGGGGGGAAGAGAAAAGGTTTTGTTGTCTTATAGTTTACTTTACTATTTTGTTGTCTTATAGTTTTCTTTACTATTTTTTTTTGCATCTTATTCTTTACATCACAAGAGGAACCCTTCCTGTACTAGTCAGAAAGGAAACAAATACCCAAAGGTTGTTCAAATGCGGGTGCGTCTTTCTTGTTTATGTTTGTCTTATGACAATATATAGCAAAAAACAAAAAAAGTAAGATGCAAAACGGTATTAGTAACTTCGTCTAATTGAGTAATTCTTATTCCTTAATGTTACATGAATAGCTGAAGAGTAGAAACACATAAAGATGCGCTATTTTTATTTTTATTTTTATTTTTATTTTAAGCAGAAGAAGGATCTCTCTTCTTTTTGTACTTAGAATGATGTTCTATATTTACACTCGCGAAAAAAAAAACTATACATATTGTGTTTATATGGCTATGCGTATGGCGTATGGCGTATGGCGTATGGCTATGGGAAATGACTATTGTTATTACTATCCTTCTTTTGGGACACATGCCGCAAAACGAGAGATGGTTAATTGGTGCTTGTGCGGTGCGGTGCGGTGCGATTGGTATTATTTTGTGGTGGGAAATAAAATATGACACGACAGAAAAAAAAAAGAATCAAATCTGATTTGTTTACTAATTAGTTAATGACACACGACTTTGTTTTTTTTTTTTTGCCGAAGAAAAATAATTGCAGCCAAAAAAAAAAGAACACAGACGCGCAAAGTTTTAAAATTTTCTGCGAGACCCATTATGCACGCGCAGCTAATACACCAAAAAACACACACACATACAACCATTCACACACAGAAATCAAAATGACAAGATACTACGAATATACAAGATACTACAAGAACCCTCCCCTTAAGATCATGATATTTGAATGTTCTTGGTGGGGGGGAGGGCTCCAATGATGTAACAATTACCAAAGAAACTAACTTCATAGTTAGATAAAGAGGCGTGACGTGGTTTGAATATGTTTTTTTTATTTTGGCAGATTATTATTGAATGAAAGATTGTTTAACAATCTCAGATGAAACATATGAAACAAAAAAGGACAATTCTACAACCCATAAATTACCATTATTATTATAACACCGTCAAGATAAATTGTAATTATCCAACAAAAGAAAAATCCATAAAGAATTACGAAACCAAAGAAAAAATAAAAACATGAACCCTTTTTACTTATTCTAAATTGAGTTGTTATTATTATCATCATATTAGAATGTTTATCAACAACACACCCTCATTGTAAATCTCTTCTTCTTCTTCTTCTCTCATTCCCTTTTCCTTTCCTTTCCTTTCCTTTCCTTCCCCTTTTAAATAGACACCCGGTTTCTGTTCTTTTTTGCCTAGTAATTTTAATTTTCTTTGAGGTTACGTCATCTCCCCCTGTTCAATTCGGCTGTGTAGTCAATTGCGAACCGAAAACCCACAAAATTATAATTTAACACCGCCAAAATCAACCAAATCAGAGAATGAGAAGATTGATGTTTTTTGCCCTTTTGTCAATCAACACTGATATCTTATTGCAAATAGATGTTCACATTATCTTCCATTCATGGTTACATCACAATCTTCAATTATTTGTTCGTAAATTAAAATTTCATATTATTATTATCAGGATGATTACGGTATTATTTTTTTTTCTTTCTTACATCAACCGAACAAAGTAACAAAACAAATTAGGCAACCGCAAACTAAAAATTACATAAAAAAAAAACCAAAAAAAAAATGAAATCTCATTCTGTTGCCCC
>JAJLZW010000188.1:0-18523 GCA_030572435.1 Candida labiduridarum | reverse complement strand
AACATCCCCGAGTCCGACACGTTGCCGTTAAGCGTGTCAATAGCGACTGGGTGCGGGTTGACCTTCGATATCCTAATATGACACCCTATGGCTTACAGTGTGACAGGAGTTTGACGGAACGATTGTCTTTATTGTTAACTACTAGGTGATGTCTGGTGTTATCAAGCTGGCCGTAAGGGGGGGAGAGTAGGAGGTTGCACGAGGTGATGGGGCCAGGCGTGGGGAGTAATCCTTGCGCCTTCCCGTGGCCGGTGAAGAGGGCTTCGCAGGGTCCTCCCCCATCACGCCCAAAAGAAGGGCGTGATTGGGAAAGAAAAACCCCCGAAGGAGGGCCCACCCCGTCACGCCCAAAAAGGCGTGATTTGGGGGCGAAATGAAAAAACACCTTGGAAAGGGGACCTCGGCACGTCGAAAAATGGCGTAGTTGGGCTAAAAACCGTATAAGGGCGAAGCCCAGCACTTTTTTTTCAACATTTTATATGCAGGTCATTTTTTTGTTAAAAATCTACATTATCAGTGCTCAGTGTTTAGCAGTTCATGTTCTTTAAATAAACGAATGAATATTATTAAAATATGGATTTTAATAATATTCTTTGGCTTCAATGAACAAGCTGACCGGTCATATCTAATGGTAAGTGTGTTTGACCAATAATTTTAGTTCTCTTTATGGATCTGTTTATTCCTTTATTTATGCCTATGTAAAACATATTTTTTTTGTCCTTTTGAACCTTGAAATAATGGGCTTGTTACAAAGAATATGACGAATATGTGATAGTCAAGTATAGTTTCACTTGTTCCGTATTCTAATTTATATTGTATGAGTTGGATATTTACTTACAGTAATCATTGTATCTTCCAAGTATCTGATGTGGTTGCCCAAATGTCACACTTATGTCACTTGAGTCATGTATTTGGTTCCTCACTTATAGAATGTGTGAGAAACTATTTCTCTTGCATACATTCTGTTGATGTACCAATGAACAACGCTCGACACCTTTCCGGTCTTACATACCAATAGTAACACAGCTAATGCCAATAGTACAAATCTGAGTAATTCCTATTAAATATAGAATATTCCTGAAGTTCGTCCATATCGCTAAATTAACCTTCAAATAGCCTTCTCTGTCAGCCAACTTGTAACCTTCGCGACAATTGCATCATCAGGTAAGTCTAGTCCATGTAAGAGTTTAGTAAAAATGTCAAATTCAGAGTTACGATATGATTACTTTTATTCATTCCTAAATAAATTTATTAAGCAATTATGTATACAAATTAGCATGGAACTTTTTAACACATTCAGATAGCTCATTTTCCAGTTGGTGTTCCTTTATCCAAAATTTAATAAATTGAAATTCTTCAAGTGTTTCGATATCTGGCTTTTTCATTTTATTTCCACCGGGAATTTTATGCTCGATAGTATCAATAATATCTTGAACAAATCTAGGATTATTGTTGTTGTTGGTAGGGTTGATGGTGGTGCTGTCTATGGGAACAAAATCTTCAATCAAACCTGGAACATGGAGATAAGTATAATCAGCTCTGAGCAGAAAATAGAATCTTAATTGGTAGAAAAATGTAATTATTCTAATATCGGAATTATTGGAAATCAACAACTGTAATATCTTATCGTATAGCACTGGGATAAACAAATCATCCTTGGGGGAGTGTAAAATACTAAGGATGTATGATTCGATCAGGGATTTCAAGTAGTTCTTACCAGATGAATTTCTGAAAATTGAATTAAAATTCTTATTTTTTTGAATGTTTCTAGTATTGGGACTCGTAATCTTGTATATTCTTTCATAAATCGTAGCCAATGTTTGCTGTCTGAAGGGTCCTCCATATTCCAATTTTTTTAAATCTGCAAGAATCATTTCCAAGTTTTTCTTGGTTAAATTTGATTCCTTGCTTTGGCAGTAGAACTTCAAAAGATTCAACGGTAAATATGTTTCATCTTTAACTTCATTTAATGCGTGACAAAATTGTTTTACGGCATCAGAGTATTGACATCTTAACATACACATAAATGCTTTAATAATGGTAATTTTCACAGGAACACTGATTTGGATTTCATTGTTGGGCATTTCGGTTTTGCCATTTTTTGCATATCCATTGCTAATTTTGCGTTTTGAAAACAACGACACACTTCTAGTTTTGCTCAACCCACCAAACGATTTTTTAAGATCAAATATGGTCAAATTTTCAAGATATTGATTAAGAATAGGTTCAATTTTTCGAATACTAGAATATGCCACCTCTGGTCCACAACTTAAAATAGCTTCCAATAAAAACTTCAATGGATCAGTTTTAGGAGGCTTTTTATCTTTACTCCACATTTCTAAAATTCTCGCAGCACCAGTTATTTTGGCAACAATAAATTGGCACTTCCCAGTGAATGTATCCATCTCATGATATCTTTTCAATTTATTAAGTTCAAGGATTTGTTCCTCAAACGATTTACATTTAATAGGTCTTTTGCAAAAATGAAAATAACTTGTTAGTAAAAATGAAAAATTCGTTAAGTTGTAGCAAACGCACAGAAACGTTCACAAAAACTAAAGACTAAAAAAAAGCTCCTTAAGTTTTACACATACTCATTATCCTGATTCGCTTCTAATTTAGCCACCAATTTTTTCTCAAACTCAAGAAAGTATGTCGTTTCAATATCAAATTCCAGTTGACTAGTAGAATTCATTCGAATTATATCAAAGGCTTCAGCCATACAACCTTGAACACTTTTCTTATCATTGATTTCGGCTCGCATATTAGCCAACACCAAAAGATATTTAATTCTATCCCCATTTATATCAGATAATCTAACGGCAAGACAAACTTCTCTAAGTCCACCATCAATTCTGCCAGCTCTAATCATACTACACCCAATAATTAAATGAAATATGGTTGGGAAAGAATTCATACAGAATAATTGGGGCATAAGAAAAAGAATTGATTCATAATTTCGTTGTTTGAATAAATCGTAGATATCAAAATATATATCCTTCAAATACTCATATTCTTCGGTGGGAAGATCCAAATCATTCTCGAATACGTTTGGAAGGGATACCAATGATGCTACTTCTGATACCTCATTGTCTGCATTGGAATTGCTTGCCATGGTTAGAACTTTGGTTGTAAAAAAAAAAGTAATTGAAAAAGTGTATGAAGTTTTTGTTACATATTTTTTTTTCTTTATTCATTATATAGTTTTTTACAACACACTGGGTTTAAATATACAAACATTTAACTTTTATTGATAATTCTATAAAACAAGATCTATTATACAACTTTTTTATTCTTCTTTTGCTTTTGCTTTTTCTCTTTGACCTGCTTTGTCTCACGATCATGTTTGGGTACTCTAGCTAACCAGTAAAGGAAGATCGCCAAGATGATATTGAACAAAATAAAAGCAACAAAAATCCCGTAATTTCTCCATCTCTCACTAAATATGGCGTTTGCCGATTTCAAGAACATATTGGTTTCACTCATTGGACAATACAAACATTCTCCTTGGTTGGTTGTAACATATCCTCCAACCATAGCTGCAAATGGGTCCATAAATTGTTCGCAACTAACTCCTGACGGCGGATTAATTTGCACAAATTCATGTGGTGCACATACAACGGTAGCATTTGCCAATGAGGTAGATAATATAGCTTGGATCAAATACGTGAATGGATTGCATCTGTACATGAAAATCCAGAACCTTGGTAATTGTTGTGGGCCCGCCAATACACCACAAAATATCAAACATAATGAAAATAACAAGTTGGCTAAATTTGCAGCTGATTCGGGTATTTCAAAGAAGGAATTAACGAAATGCCCTAAAGTACTGACATAAACGTAAAATGATACTAGTAATAACCATACCAAAGCCCCACGAGAATGTACAGCATGTGTGGGTTCCGCGTTTCGATACAAGCCAACAGGGTAATACCAACAGAAATAAGCTATCGTCCCCATGGCAATTTGGAATGGAATTTCGGAAGTGATTTGACTCGAAATGAATGTGAACCAGCTGAAGGTACGTGACGGTGATTCCCTAACTTCAAACAAGTCTCTATGTTTAACAAACGCAGGTAACATTTGTTCTAACAACGAATTAGTGACAACAAATGACATAAAGATGGAAAACATCTGATTAGTCATGGTTTGTATAGAATTTCCCGTGTTGAAAAATGAAAATCCATTAAACAATGATGAAGTAATAACGAGAAAAAATTTTGCATAAATATAACCTGGGGTTCTCCAATCGTGGACTAAGGTTCTCCATGTCACCAACAAGTACTGTTTCCATATTGGAGCCGCATAAGTCAATTTCGATTCGGGGTCTTCGTCTCTTGGTAATTTGACCAATTCGGTTTCCATACGACTGATCTCATTCTTCACCACTTTATACTCAGGGGAGTTTTTCCATACTTCAAAATAGTCTTGTTTGGCATGGGAACCAGGTGCTGCACCAACAACTTCCAACATCCATTCTGCAGGGTTTCCATCTTTAGGACATGGATCAGCCCCGTTTCTCTCAAAGTATTCAATCATGGTTTGACAATTCTCACCCAAATCACCAAAATAAACGGTTTCTCCTCCCTTTTGTAAAAACAATAATCTATCGAACTCAGTCATTATAAGCGCAGATGGTTGATGGATGGTACACAAAATTGCTTGGCCATGATCTGCCAACTTTCTCATCAATTTACAAATAGACCATGCAGTTTGGGAATCCAATCCTGAAGTTGGTTCGTCCAAGAATAATAACAATTTAGGTTTGGCAACCAATTCAACGCCAATAGTCAATCTTTTTCTTTGTTCAACATTCAAACCTTCTCCGGCAACACCAACCAATGCGTCTGCATAGGATGTCATGTCTAACAAATTGAGAATGTATTCGACATATTCATCTTTTTCTTTCTTCGAGATGTTTCTTGACTGTCTCAAGTACGCGGAAAATCGCAACGCCTCTCTAACTGTCGACGATTGCAAGTGAATATCCTGTTGTTGAACGTACCCTATGGATCGAGGAAACGAAGAATCTAAAGTGTGGCCATTAACGAAACGCTCACCGTCGGTAACAACCCCAACGGAAAGTCTCCCTGATAAACAATTCAACAATGTCGTTTTACCAGCACCCGTGGCCCCCATCAACGCTGTGATCTTGCCTGGTTTCACCCAACCATCAACACTATCTAGTATAATTCTGTTCTCTTTTTTGATTTTAATTTTATATGTTAAATCTTTCCAAAAAAATATCGCACGTTCTTTCGAAAGATCGATTGCCTTATCATCATGTGCATGTTCTTCAATAAGTGAATCTTGAGTGATCTTTTCAGTTACAGCACCTCCTTCAATGTCTTCTTGATGTCTTATTTTCTTTTGCTTCTTCATGGAACCTTTAAGAAACAAAACTATTTCACCTTTTTGCATTGCTCCTCTATTGATCTCAGTTAAGCCGATATAAATCGCCAAAAAGAAAATGGCAAATCCTATGACAATACCAAAGTTCCTCCATTTGTGTACATTATAGTATTGGTAAGCATATTTCAAAAAATTAGTACCGTTAACATAAGGATCTCCAGGAACTGAACCCACTGCGGTACATACTTGATTTTCAGGATTTACATTTTCATAACCTGGTCCAGTTGGCACGTAAGTTGTGCAAAAAAATTGACGATCGTTAAATTCGTTGACCATAATTGACTCAAAAATATATGCAACAGGGTTTATGTAGCTTATCCATCTAGCCCATGCCAACATATCTGGTTTAGGTACAACAAATCCGGTATAAGTAACCATTGCTAATAATAAAATAGTCGACGGAGTCATTGCTCCTTCTAACGAAGTTGTGACTGCTCCAACTGATCTAAAGAAATGTGACATGACTAAGGTAGCAAATATGTTCATCAACCAATAAAAGAAGAATCTTCCTGGATTTCTTCTTAAGTTGACCATAAAATAGAATACAAAATTGAATGAAATCGATGATACCAATTTCACTGGAAGTTCACTTATTATACTAGCCAACGCATCCGCTGAAGGTCTATAAAGGGCAAACTTTCTATGTTTTTCAACCACGGGTCTTGCTTCATATAATGTCATGACTTCCAACATCGAAGAAAACGCATTAAAAAGCACCGCATAAAATAAGGCCGCCCCACGATAGAAGAACGAACCAGTGGTAGAAGGAAGGTTGTAAAAAACCGAAGATAAAATCAACGCCATAATTAACTGACCAATGCACATTAGAATAACTAACGATGGGTCACCTTTCATACGCACAAAGTTTCTTGCCACAAGATATCTGACTTGCATGAAGAATGAGACCGTGTACGGGGAGCTTGGTCGGATATATTTGGATTGTCTGGCGACATGTGAGTCACGGTACATTTGCTTTGTGTTTAATTTCTCACATTCGACAAAGTAATTATCGATGTCTTTGGCCAATGCAGCATATTCTGGAGAGTTCTTCCAGTACGCTTCAAATTCTTGTGGTGTTCTTGGAACCTTCTTCTCGTAACCAGGCAATGGTTCTCGTTCTGCTGGATTTGTTAACGAGGTCAAGTAATCGGCAGTGGTTTGTCTTTGAAGACATTTATACCCCATTTTGGTGAAAAAATCCTTTGCTTTAGATGCTTTACCAAAGAATATCTGATACCCTTCGTATAATACAACAACATTGTCAAAGAAATCATAGGCATCTTGTGAACATTGATAGATGGCAATAATTGGGGTACATTCTAAAACGGTAGCAGATGTTTTTAAAGCTCTAACAAATTCCAAGGCCGTTGCCGAATCTAATCCTCTGGTGGAGTTATCCCAACATTGAATTTTCGCACCACTCAATGAAACTTCGGCGATGGACACTCTTTTTCTTTCACCACCTGAAACCCCATGGACAATTTCATTACCAACTTTAGTATCTCTTGTATGGGATATACCGTAGGTAGCCATATATGCATCTGCCATGTGTTTTGCATATTGCTCTCTGTGTATACCGATGCCTCGGTTCTGTGGTGTTCTTAATCGAGCTGCAAATTGCAATGTGTGACCCACGGTCATGTGGGGGATATGAACTTCAGTTTCGGCAGAATAAATAACATCACCACGATAGTGATGTTCTATATCTGATGGTGACATCCCATCATATGTTATTGTGGAATCTTTGGCAACATGGAACCCATAAGTTTGGGCAGCAATTGTTTTCAATAATGTGGAACAACCAGCACCGGGTCTACCTAACACCACGGTGACCTCGCCTGGTTTCATTAAGCCATCCATTGTTTTCAATATATCGAAATATCTTGATTTGTCTTCTTTCCACCACAAATGTCGTAAGCCTCTGCCAGCGGCTTTCCAAAGAGCATTGGTGACAGTAGGCTGGTAATCAACATCATTGGCAACACCATAAACGCGTAAATCGCGATATGCGACTCCTAATTTTGAATGCTTCCAATATTCTGGGTCTGAATCGTATAATTTCCGCAAATTTTTGATCCAAAGTTTTGAATCGAAATCGTCTGAATCAGGATTCAATTCTGGAGGTAAATGGTCGATGTCACAAGGATTAATCCCTGGCACTTGGCTCATTTGCGATAAGTAACGAACCAAGCCCTGGCTTGAGTTGTCGTTGGTTAATGTTCGTGCTAATTTCTTTATTTCATTTGTGTCACAACCGTGGTACTGCTCATTAGACAGTCGTGAAGATGATGACGACGTAGTTGTGTCTGTCATGGGTGTAATGAAGTGATAGTAAGTATATTGTTAGGAATTAACAGTAATAAGGGGAGGAAGTGAAAATTGTGAAAAAATGAAATAAAAATGAAGTTAATTTGTTGTATTTAAGTATTTATATAATGTATGTATAGTTGAAAGTGACAAGTAAAATAATGAAAGTTGTTTCATTTTCTGAAGTGTTTAATAAATAATAAAGAATATCTATTGGGGGTAATACTAAATAGCAAATGGCAAAATGTGTGTGTGATTTGTCTCCAAAAATTAACTCCGCATAATTATTATATATACGAATAACATTAACAATAACAAAACTAACAACTAACTACACGGAAAAAAGAAACATTGTATGCGGCTATAACAATTTTCTTATTTCCTTCTTCTGTCCAATTTCCGAAGGTCACAAACTCTTTCTTTTGGTCATCCCTAACACACTAAACCAATATTCCGGAACAATTTAACCATTTGTTTATTCACTCTCTAAAAGAAATGACTTGTAAGGTTTATCTATATATGTGATGGTATTAAGTCATAATGATATCAACAAGTCAGGTGATTCTCTTTCGCATATTTACATCAAACTTTGTTGAATAATACAACCAAATTAATTAACAACTATAATTACTCTCGTTGTGGTTCTGATTTTAATACCACTTCTCCAGGGGACATTACCCAACAATCGTTATAATTTCAACCTAAACTCTCGCGATCAAGAAATTGCTGCAAATGTTATGATATCTTTTTTTGCCTTTTAAACTTCTCTTATACTCTCGTGCACCTTTAACTTTCATCGTCATTTAGTAACAAGAGGTTATTCTTGCTCATTCAAATGCAAGTAAATATAGCCAAGTGAACCAACTTGGACATATTGACTGTATATATCATACCACAGTTCCATACCAACTTTTGAATACCCCTGGTCATGGGGTCATGAGATCCAATGTAAATCGGTCAATATATGGTGTTTAAGACTACACAAAGACAAAGAAATACAATGTCGTACCAACAGCGACATTTATTTGTAAGACATTTTACTAAAAAATTGATTGGCTAAACCAAGGACAGAGAGAGAGAGAGAAAGAGAGATACAACGAAGTGAAAGAAGAAGGGAAGAAAAAAAAAAATAACCTATAGCCAATTACAGCTATCGACTTTACTGCCCACCTTATATTTTTATATATTCATTCATACTACATCACACAATGTCTGGAGGACCAGTCCCAGTTTGGAAGAAATACACAACTAGACCCCAAGGTATCTGGGAGAAAATAAGACAATTGTTGGTTTTAGTTCCAAATAGATCCTCAGGTAATCCTGTTGTATCATTATTTAGACAAACCCCACCAGGTTCAAGAATTAAAGAAGCCAAAGAATATAACGATCCAGTAACCATACCAGCTGGTGACATTAAGGGAAACCCATATTTCAAAAGAGATTATAGAAGAAATTATCCTCAAGTTCAAACTTTTAACCAAACGAAAATTTCCGGATTATTGAATTTGGGATCCGCTGCAAATCCAAGAATTTCAATTGGTGATAAAGGCAATAAAGAATTGGAAGTATTCACCAATGGTAATGATGTAAGTTTATCAACTACTTTGAAATCTACTCCATCTAATATTGTGAGAGGAGAAATTTTGGGTAAATCAGGAGAACCAATCGTGGCTCCTTCTTTGAATAAATTCAAATGGGAAATCTTGTCAGAACCAGTCCTGGGTATGTATACTTCTGAATACCCATGTCGTGTATTCACTGATAAGAAAGTTAAACAATCTGCATAAGAGAAAATTACTTAGTTTCTATAGAACAATTAAAAAAAAATGTAAAAAATGGTAAAAAATGAACAATGTTTCTTACTTTTTAGTAATATATATTTGGTCGAAAACTAAATTGAGGAAATGCTGATGGTAGTCCATACAATCCAAACCAGCAACACAAGTATTCAATAACATGGTTGTAGTTTGAGGTACTGGAAACGTTTTTTAAATGTTCATCAATGGTATGTAGAGTTTCACATGGATGGGTTTGCAACCAGGGCTGTTGTAAAAGATGATGACTTTGTAATTCCAAAGGAATGACATTGGATGTTTTCAATATTGATTGAGTTTGAGCGGTGGTGGTGATAAATCGATCATTCTCATATAATCGACAATTTAAAACAGGAACTTGATAATAGTCATGGTATGAAATAGTGAAATCTAAGCGCAGGGCAACACCCAAAGTTATACTAGCAAACGAATAACATTTTTCCAACGGTAAATGTTTGACATAATAGTTTATTATTGAGAGCTGTGTTGTTGAATCCATCAATTGTAGATTCTCTAGTATCAATTCAACAAACACTTCCAAGTTATCGTTGAATTCCTTATTAGTAATCATTGAGTGAATAGAAACGAAGTTACTCAATTTTGGGTTGACTTTTTTTTTCCAAATCAAGACTTGGTGATGTGGATCGACTGATATATATATATATATATAACTACATATGTTGTTATTCTTATTATGAAATACATTAAACCCTCCCAGTAACAGTGACATACCAGACAAAAGGTCACAGATTCTTGTCATTTGTTAACTGGGAGTCGAGTGGAATGGTAATTATCATTCAATAAAGCAAACTATTTAAAACAAAACTCCAAAAAACAAAGAAGAAATACCTACAAACAATCAAGAAATACCATCGACTACCAACAGATCATATAATTGGTAGTTATTCTTGATTTCATCAGCAAAAAAATCCATCGAAGAAAGAAATACCTAAACGAGCAGTCAAACCCCCTGTTACTTCTTCCATAGAAAACTAAAAAGCATAAAACACATTGGTTGGGCAAATTATGAATATCAATCCATTCTTTCTTCCTTTCTTTCTTTCTTCATAATAAATAAATAACAACTTCTTAAATTGCTTCTTCTTCTCCTGAAAAATATCCCTTGATCGATTAAACATTATTACAGCCACCTGATTGCTAATTATTGCTTCTCTTTAGATTGATCATCTTCATTGGATGGGGTACTTTCATTCAATAATCCCGATTTACCATTTAAAAGCACTTGGGAATTGGTGGCACTTATGGAATTTCTTACCGACATTTCCTTCATTCGTTCAGCATTAGGATGTTTCATTGACATAGCACCCGGTATACCACTTTTAAATCCAGTTTGCTTTTGCATGGCATAATCTCCACTATCGAAATATTTCTTGTCATGGAATTTAGATGATAAGATCTGTTGAGTTGTAGGTAATTTACCATACATTCTGTAGATTCGTAATTCTTGAGGGGATAATTTAGATAAGTCCAAATGTTGAGCGTTTTTTGGTTCGCTCAATGGATCGTCTTCACTGTAGGATGACATTTGGTTATGGAGTTAATGATAATAGATGTGATAAGTAATTGAGTTGGTAAAAGTATAGGTGATAATAATAGTTGGTAAGTATATGTTAATTGGTTAATTAGTGGATTGATTGATGAAATATTTGGAAAATGAAGATGAAGATGAAAGTAGTAATTGAAAATTCACAACGTTGCTCAATTTCTTTGTCTTTTGTCTTTGTCCAACTGAGGAATAAAATCTGTGGTGTGGTACTGTGCGTCGACTCCCGCCTCTCTTCCTCTCACTCTGCCCCCTCGTTCCTTCCTTCGATCGCTTTATCTTTCTGACGGCAAAATTTAACACTTTAAAGAGTATAAGAGCAAAAGAGCAAAAAAAAGGTGTGAGCGATTTTTTTATTTTTTCTGTGACTCTCTCTGGAATTTCTGCACAATTATACACGACCTATGCCATCCTATGGGAAATATCTACTGACTATCCATGGCAATACATTCCAACTTAGAAAGATCGTAATATCCACCAAATACAATATGACATCATACAATTCCAAAGGAATAGGAAGATACTTATTAGGTAACTTGTTGATATATAATTGGAACTCCACTTCATCTTCTTTATGCAAATACTTCTCTTCATCGTAGGTATATCCATGAAACTGATATTTAATAACCACATACATCTCAAAATTATCTTCTAAATCTTCACTTAATTCATTCGTATGTAAATATCCATGACTTATTTGAAAATCATATGGTGATGTTGCAGGCCAACATAACTTTACATTTAATATATCTTCATTTTGAAATACCGAATCATTATAGTTGTTTATTCTGATTAACAAGGTGGAGAATTGTTGCTCAATAGTGTTATATTGAAGTTTTATTACGTTGGAAATGTCTATATTGTCAATTGTTTGTATAGGATAATCTAATATTAGTCTGTGGGTATCATTTAGTTGCTGGATGTGACGGGTGAATTTATCCTTGGTGCTGATTGGTGATGCATGCGGTACTATGTCATAGTATTGGGGCACCTTGAACAAATATGTTTCTGTATTAGCTAGACATATCGAAATCAACCAGAATATGACTAAAAATTCCATTGGCAATAGGTGTATCTGTATGTTGATCTCTTGAATCAATAGAACTAGTGAAAAATTTAAGACGATGGAAATTTTTTTTCCTCCCTCGTCTGTCCCTCTCGCTCGCCTTGAATTTATTGCAACTTTAGCTTGAGATAAGGAAAGTATTTCTTGCATTCATTACTGGCTTTGTCTTTATCATCCAATTCAGAATCTAGTTTCAATTCGAGTAGCTGTAAAGTGTCATTCCTGGGCAATTTACTAAACCAATGGGAGACATTATATGTACCATTCCATCCAAGAAACTTTAATTTAATCAAATTAGGGAAATTTTCCTGATTCATAAACCGAGATACCATAATACCATTCAAAGAACTTGATAATTTCCCCTTTGTTATACTAATTTCCAATTCTTCTAAACTATTCAAAACTTCCAGATCCAAAAAACACCTATATCGTTCACTTACAATAAATGAATCATTGCCGGAATTTTTCAATGTCAATCTTTTAATATTTTCATTATAATTAAGATGGGAGATTTGAAATGGATAATCCCAACTACAATTAATCAACGAAATATCTTCAATGATTAATACGGGATAACTTTGATGATTATGATCAGTATAGAATCGATAGTTATATAATACCAATTTCTTCAACATTTTGAAATTTGCAATATGATCCAAACTGAAAATCTTATTATTTATCGGGGTGAAAAGCCCCACGGTATGATGATGAGGATTCTCACAATATAACGTTAATTTCTCCAAATTATCATGCTGTCGATATTTAAGCCAATTAGAAGAAGATTGGGAATTGATCATGAGATGTTTTATATTCGGTAAATTTATTAGTAGTGCGCTGAATATATCAAAATTCCATTCATGTAATGAATTATTATCAGTAATTCTAATTTGATGAATAAGATATTTATATTTCTGCCAAAATAGTAATTCACCATCCTGCAATCGAGTTGCAATAACTTTCGTCCATGTGAATTGAATTTGACGAAATATTATGGGGATTAAATTTTTCCTGAATTCATGATCTAAAGTGGAAAGATTTATGATATCTTGTTGGGAAAGATATGAAAAAATAATGTCCAATATATCAGTGGGAAGTGATATTAATGTAAGATTCGGATTATATTTGGCCAGTTTTATCACTTGAATATTCACCGGTGATTCACTTGATCTCTTCATGCTGTTGACATCTATAAGTATTTATCTTGCCTTGCGTATTGTTGTTGTTGAGATAGTGGGTAATAGATATTAGAAATTTTTTTGTTTTCTTTATCTTTCAAAGTTTGAAGAGATTTGACGCGCGTCGCCTCCACACGATATGAGACCATTACCGCATCGGAGACAATGCAGGGCACCTGCAACAGCATCACGGGGCCCGATATGACGAATAGATAGGAAAATGAAAATACGTCCAATTTTTTGTTTTATATGTCCTATTAAACTACAACAATTAGATAATACCTAAATCACTATAGATCAGGATCAACCAAGAAACGGAATAAATATTTGAGAGCAGCAAATACTTCTTCACCAACCGGGATAATTTCTTTGGCAGGAAGTAAAAATCCATGATTTCCTGTATCTCTCAATTTCAATTGATAAGCAAAATCAGCTCTATTATGATACATATAATCCAAAATAGTTCCTGCACCCAAATCCGGTAACAAATCGGCATCTCTATCCAAACATGCTGCAAAAACTTGATAAATTCTACCTGATCTTAATCTAATTGCTTTGGCTAATCCATATGCAAGTTCAATTAAATTTTCTTCATCTCTTGGTTCATCTTCACATGAAAATGCATATGGGTATAAAATTTCTTCAGAATATGAATGTAAATCAACAAATCCCCATATTTTATGATCAGCATTGGTCTGATTTAAATATTCATTCCAAATTCTTGATTCCATGGATTCAAATGGATATTCCCCACTATATTCTTCTCCACATGCCCAATCACTTGATCTTGTCCAATGATAATTAAAACTATGATCGAGATCAATACCAAAACAAGTTGGTCGGATGGTCTTTTGACGATTCTTTCTCCATAATCTATCCGTTGTCCAAGTGAATTCATATCCATCAGGATTGAAAACAGGAATAAATAAGAAATCCAATTTGGAGAAAATTCTCGATTCTGGCTTAATATGATACAATTGAATCAATTCATAAATTGAATATAATGTTGAAGAAACCGATATCCATTCACGAGAATGAACACCACCGGTAATAACGACAGTTCTTCTATCATTATGATCTTCATCATCGGTATGTTCATGAGGAACTGTGAAATGAACCACTTTGAGTTTACGATGTTCATAAGTTTCCCCAATATCTTCAAGGGATATGATATCCGGATATGTAGCTTGTATTAATTCCAACCAGGAATTAATAGTGTCCAAGTCATGATATTCTTGGAAAAATAGTTCTGAAGTAGAAACCACATCTTTTTGGGTTTCTTCTGATGTTGTAGATACTACTGATGATGGCGATGATGGATAACTTTCAAAAATCATTTGTGGTAAATCACCAATCAAAATTTTATATTTTAAATCCTGTCCAAATTTTTGAAGTAATTTCACCAAATCTATTCCATTAACTTGAATATCAATCGTCTTTTTTTGAACGTTTTTACCCCATTTTTGGAAACTTATGGAACGACTATTAGTTTTATCATTTGAATTCGATTTTAAATACTTTTCTAATTCTTTGCTTTGTGAATAATCTATTCTAACGACATATTCGTCTTTATATTGGGATAAATTTATCGGATGGTCCTTGGGATCCACTTCTGAATAATGAAGATTACTGGACTGTTTTTTAGGTGAGGAATCTTCGAATTTGAATGGGATCTGAAACGCTACACTTAACGTGATGTGTATAAGCAACAAAAGCACGAAGTTATACTTCATAGTGAATGACTAGTTTGTAATTTAAGGTGAGGCGGAAGTGGCGAAATTAAAGCGGAAGCTAATGCAAGGTATCACGGGCCAAGTTCAGGCTGTTGGAAGATGGAAAGATGATTGGTGAAATCAATGAAACAATCAATTAAATTAAATAAAGTCGAACAAAACCGCAAGGAACCAGACGAAGAGACAAAAATTTTTGGGAGCAATCATCGGTCGTGTAGTATTGACACAAAGTCGTGCACCTCTGGCGAGGTTCGTGTACTTACTTTGTCTTTCGTCTTCTTGATTGCAGTGAAAAATTACTTTTGACTCCCCACAAGGATAACCACTTTCTTCCCTTTCCCCCATCTCATACTTGATCTTCTTCTACTTCCTTCCTCCCCACAAACGCCAAGATGCAGAGAAGAATATTGCAAACCACTGCTATTTCTTTGATCAAAAGAAGCAGAGGAGTTGGTTCTAACTTCACCAAATTAAACATCTTACCCAGGGCTGCTTATTCCACTACCAAAACCGTACCATTAACGGCTGAAACTTATTCCAAAAAGGTTCAACGTGATTCCAAATACAAACAACTTGAAGTTCGAGATTTAGAATTTTTCAAATCTGTCTTGCCAGAAAATTCCATCATCACTGATGAAGATGATTTGTTATTTTATAATGAAGATTGGATGAGAAAATATCGTGGACAATCCAAATTGGTATTAAAGCCAAAAACCACCGAAGAAGTTTCTAAAATATTGAAATATTGTAATGATAATAAACTTGCCGTTGTACCACAAGGTGGTAATACTGGATTAGTTGGTGGTTCCAATCCTGTTTTTGATGAAATTATCATCTCATTATCATCAATGAATAAAATCAGATCATTTGATCCTGTTTCTGGGATTTTAAAAGCTGATGCTGGGGTTATTTTGGAAACTGCAGATCAATATTTAGCTGAACAAGGATATATTTTCCCCCTCGATTTAGGTGCCAAAGGTTCCTGCCACATTGGAGGTAATGTTGCTTGTAATGCTGGTGGATTACGTTTGTTACGTTATGGATCCTTACATGGATCCGTATTGGGATTGGAAGCTGTTTTACCAAATGGTACTATTTATAATTCCTTGCATTCTTTAAGAAAAGATAATACTGGTTACGATTTAAAACAATTATTCATTGGTTCAGAAGGTACTTTGGGTATTATTACCGGAGTTTCGATTTTATGTCCATCAAGACCTCAAGCTCAAAACGTTGCCTTTTTAGCTGTCTCCAGTTATGAAGCTGTACAAAAAGTGTTTGTTCAAGCTAGAAGAGAATTACAAGAAATTTTATCGGCTTTTGAATTTATGGATAACACTTCCCAAAAATTGACAGCACAACATTTAGGTTTGGAACATCCTATTGAAAGTGGCGATTTCCCATTTTATGTATTGATCGAGACTTCTGGTTCAAGTAAAGAGCATGATGATGAGAAATTGGAAACTTTCTTGGGTAATGCCATGGAAGAAGGATTAGTTGAAGATGGTACTATCGCCCAAGATGAAGCCCAAATCCAATCCTTATGGTCTTGGAGAGAATCCATTCCTGAAGCTTCCACTATTGGTGGAGGTGTTTACAAATATGACGTTTCCATCCCATTAGCAGATCTTTATGGATTGGTTGAAGACGTTAATGTTAGATTGAATGAAGCTGGTATTGCCAGTTTGGAAGATGAATCGAAACCTGTTATTGCTGCTTTGGGTTATGGACATATTGGGGATGGTAATTTACATTTGAATGTCAGTGTTAGAAAATACACTCCTGAAGTTGAATCAGTATTGGAACCTTATGTTTATGAATGGATTTCTAAGAAACATGGTTCAATTTCTGCTGAGCATGGTTTGGGATTCCAAAAGAAGAATTATATTGGATATTCTAAAAATGAAATTGAAATCAAATTGATTAAAGAAATTAAAAACCATTATGATCCAAATGGAATTATGAATCCTTACAAATACATATAAGACTATGTAGAAGTAGAGGGACTGTACATATATTCATATTCATATTTTATTTTTATTTTTTATTTAATTGTGACATCAGACATTCACCTCTAGGTTATTGTCTTCTACACCTTGTAAAACATAATTTAAAAATAATCAAATTTATATTAATAAATTTATATAAAATATACAAATTTATCACCGAAAACAGTCAAAACAAACCTTATGTCTATAAAATAGGTTGAACAAAGTAGAATTTCAAATAAAAAACAAACATATAAAAACAAGATGTACAGCAATGAATACTTCAACTAGAAAGTACTTCAATAGAAGTCATATAACAAATAAGTAAATAGATTCAACAATATCAGAAGAATCAACCGAAAACGTAATAACTTTAATCCAAGAAAGTCAAAAAACAAAGCAAAATTTGTAAAACATAATATCTTAATGATTAAATAACAAACCGAAAAATAGGAAAAGATTTGTTATAACCTGATCTCTAAAACAAGAAGAGCAATCCAGCAATGAAACCGAAAACCATTCCAACTCCTGGTATGATTGAATTACCAGTACCTTCATAACTACTGATCGATTCGAAACTAGGAGAATCAATGGATGATGAAAAAGTATAATTAGAACCAACTGATGAACCATCAAATGTCGAAACAGATATATCACTCAAGCTAGCATCAGATTCTGCATCGACTGAAGAAGTTTCTTCAGAAATAGCTCTTTTATGAATCCAATCAATGCTGAATTTACCATTATCTCTCTTCTTAAGACCATACATTGCGTATGTGGTTGCAGTTGGACAATATGTGGTAAATGTAGTTTCAACATCGGTAGAGGTAACAGTAACCCAAATAACACCAGTACGAGTAGCATGAGTAGTACAACTACCACTAACACAAGAAGTGACAGTGACAGTAGCTGTGGAATGAGCAGTTTCAGTAAAATAGGAAGTAATATCATATTCATCAGTATCACTACTCGATGAGACAGTAGCACCGGAGCTTGCTGACTCTTGAGAGACCGAAACGGACTCCGTGATAAACAAACTCAATTCAGAACTCAATAAACTAGACTCCTCAGCAGAGGCTTTCAAACTGGATTCAGATAAACCAGCACTAGGAGATGAAGAAACAGATTCAGAAGCACCAGTGGATTCAGAGGCACCGGCAGTGGCAGAACCAGATTGAGAAGCACCAGAGGTAGCTGGACCAGATTCAGAAGCACCAGTAGATTCAGAGGAACCGGCAGTGGCAGAACCAGATTGAGAAGCACCAGAGGTAGCTGGGCCAGATTCGGAAGCACCAGTGGATTCAGAGGAACCGGCAGTGGCAGAACCAGATTGAGAAGCACCAGAGGTAGCTGGGCCAGATTCAGAAGCACCAGTAGATTCAGAGGCACCGGCAGTGGCAGAACCAGATTGAGAAGCACCAGAGGTAGCTGGGCCAGATTCAGAAGCACCAGTAGATTCAGAGG
>JAJLZW010000187.1:0-18782 GCA_030572435.1 Candida labiduridarum | reverse complement strand
GCTGTATTTCTCCCAAACTCCGACACCTCAGTGTAAACTAATTCTTTATGAAAATAGTTTAATGATGAGCGGATTTTTGGTGTCTGTCGAGACAACTTCTTCAAATGCTATTGTGGCTCTCCCGGAAATTCATTTGCGGACTTGCTTATTCACGTGCATGTGGTTTTGTGTCATTGTTAACTAAGGATTTCTTTTGATATGCCCCTAATAACCATTTTTGTTATGCTCCACATCTGCTTCTTGTTATACCCGAACAGTCATTTTGATATGCTCGGAGAAACTTTGTTTGGTATGATCATGCAGTCCCGTTGATATGCCCAGATTCATGTTCTCTGATATGCCCGGAGATTGCGATTAGCTTTTGTGAAACAGGTGCTGGCC
Organism: Candida labiduridarum; assembly: GCA_030572435.1. Lineage (NCBI taxonomy): Eukaryota > Fungi > Ascomycota > Pichiomycetes > Serinales > Debaryomycetaceae > Candida > Candida labiduridarum. The sequence goes on along the minus strand of JAJLZW010000187.1, from coordinate 18,401 downwards.
CTGCTTCATTGCCATCGCCATTGCCATTGCCATCACCATCGCCATCGCCATCATCATCACCATCACATGTCAGGTTTTGTGGCGGAAACTGCATTGATGGTAGACGTGAAAAGGATAAATTCCAACATCACCCTGGCAACGGTATAGAATAATTAGTAGTTTGCATTCAACTGATCAACCCTCAAAAGCCTGTAGCTGTCCAGACAAAAGCTCGGTTACTGTTTGATGATGACAGTAGTAAAGATGAAGAAGTTGATTTGCGTTGGCGTCACATAGAGAGCGATTTCATGGCAAGTGAGAACTTGAAATCGGAATCTCCTAGTTAATAACTTGGTTCTGTTGAATGGGGGTTGACTGAAACTCTCCCAATATAAGAGAAACTGGACTACGTCGGTGTACCAAGTGTAACGTAATTTCTAACTTCCAAATCAGCTTGCACAAATGAACCACTATGAAATTGTTAAACGCAATATCTCAATAACTAGTGATTGGCGATAAAGGTCCTACAGAGCTATATACTAGAATATGTTCCACTTAAAGAGTTGATTGTTATCAGTAGTAAGAGTTAATCAACTCATTGTGTACTCACTAATTTTACAGTATTCACTTTCCACTTAAATAAGAATTAATTGTAAGCGTCCTATTCACATTGCTGATTGTATTTATTATCAAATTGTAATTACGTCGAAGCTTCAATTATATGTAATTCTGTACGTGATAATCTTGCACGTGACAGCATAACTGAAAAGAAAGCATAACAAAAACATCCTCAACTTGTGGAATAACAAAAAAATAAACAGCAATGGCATATCAAATAGAATGCATATCAAGTAGAAGGCATACCAAATAGAAGTGACAACGGAAATAGGTAATAACGGAAATAACTTACTACGGAAAAGATTTGGCAGAGAAAAGTCACAGCGGAGAAAAGTTGCCGCCGAAAAATCTTTTGGTGAAAAAAATATTGCGGAAAAAGGACATAAGGTGACATATGTCACACACCAAAACAATAAAAAAAAGAATAAGGACCTAATTAGTCAATCTTTTAAAATAGGCGATAGCTGAAAATAATACAAAGGATGAAACTGTAAACCAAAGTAACTGCCTGGTAAAAATACAACAGTTTAGAAGATAACGCAACTAATCCTATGACGTGATTTCCGTCTAGTAGAATACGTAGAATGAGCAATATTCGAGGAGTATAAAGGAAAACCGGAAATCAATAAATGTGCATTGAGTAGTCTTGATTTTGGAAACAAAGGCACTGATAAAATGATTCAAATTAGGTGGTTGAATCCCTGAACAAATGGATGAGTAGGTGGTCCATATCAACAACCACAGAAAAGCGCATTGGGACCTACTGCTTTTATTTTCAGTTACAAATTCGAGGTTTTCAATATATCTATTTGTGCTGCTGAGCGCGGGTTGCAATCAACTAAACTACATGGCATCATAACAGATAAACTGTGCGTTTCAGAAATCAACTGTTGCACAAAGAAGGTTGTAGCCGAGTGCGACATTAACTGAATAATACAGTGTTTTTACATTTACTTCAGAGGAGTGCGACAAAATTATTCGCACTGTTTGTAAAAAAAAGATAGTACTAAGGCAGTCAAATTTATTAGTTCCAGTGAGCACTGAAATCTTCATATTACGTGACCAAATAATTTCACACCAAAAATGTATGGTATATGGTACGAACAATTGCTGTCACATGGTGTGAACAGAATTTATCTCTTACTACGAATTAGATACTTGGTTAAGTACGAATAATTTTGACGCACTACTACGAACAATAATCTTCCATTTGGTACCAACAGAAAATAAAAACACTGTAATTGTATATGGATGTTCATTTGGTGCCAACTACACTCCAAAAAATAAGTTCCGACTGCGTTTTGCGGAAGTAGATTAATTCTCGTCACTATTAGTAATAAAGAAAAATGCCTCACAACGTATTTTGCACGATAGATCGAACCCAGTAACATTTATTAACGGAAGAACAAGCAAAAGAATACGTTAGAGACATTTGGGACTTTTGTAATGCAACGAAATTTTTGACGTCCGTCGCATAAGGAATTTCTTTCGAAACAAATCAATTGCTGCAGACATTCTGGCTTTCCTTATTATTTGACTAAAGTTTCTGTCGGAGTGTGACAAATATTGAATGCGAACGACACAAAAAACACTTATCCAGACAGACAGAAAACTTGTTGCAAAAAATATACACTGAAAGATTGCTCAGGATTCATTTCCGGAATCTAAAGATGCTCACGTGCTACTGGCTTTGTGTCATTTTTGACTAAGCTTCTTTTTTGATATGCCTCCTTTAATGCTTTTTGATATGCTCATTGTTATTTGGTATGCTTCTTATAATTTTTTTTGATATGCCCAAAGTCGTCTTTTGATATGCTCGGATAAAGTTTTGTTTGATACGCTCGGTGATTGTTTTTAGGCTGGACCCATTCTATTTTTTTCATATATAATATAATTCAGTATTGCCGAAAAGTCTTGGCGCTCTATATTTCCGGTGTAAATATTTTTTTGACTTTTTGAGTTTAATCAGAAATGTCGTTTGCAGCACACATCCTATGTCGTCTGCAAAAATAGTTTTGGTTAGAGTCACGTGAAAAAATTTGAAAATGGCGACATTATCAAAAAAGTCGTACTTCCCAACTCACTGTCTGAGAGACATTATTCGAAAAAAAGTCTGACATTTGCGGCAAAACGGATATCTGCGAGTAGTGAAATCTGGTCTGCAATAGGGGTCTTCTGATTTTGTTTGATGACTAGTCCCTGGTTTTAGAAATAACGACATTTCTAAGCAAAGAATTACAACGACGACATATCGTCAAGACAAACTTTATGAACGACATTTCTCGGCAACAAAGTATTGGAAAGACATATCTGAAGAAACTTTATGAGCGACATGCTACTGGATGGAACTCTCGCGACGACATTTATCCGGAATTAAATTCGATCCTCACAATTTCCAGCGTTACAAACTTTTGACCCTTACTTCTCCATTCTTGCTATTCCCAATTTATGAGCTTATTTATATTATACTCTCGTTGATAGTGTTGTTATAACTACTATGAATGATCGTATTAAGAATATATATACAAGAATAGCGAGGAATTCGACGTTTTCACAGAAGAATGCCCCTCCGGCAACAGTCAATGCGTCCTTTGTAGTGGTAGGTACTCGGAATTCTGCGTATTTCCAGCTACCAGAACAATGATTATTAGATGGAGCTTTACAAAACGAAAGATATACCCTATTTTTGATATGTCGTTTTGTGTAAAATGCTCGTTTTTATGATATGCTGCCTTTTATGTTATGCCATGTTTTATGATATGCTTCCTTTTATGATATGCTCTCTTTTATGATATGCTTCCTTTTATGATATGCTCTCTTTTATGATATGCTGTCTTTTATGATATGCTGCTTTTATTGATATGCTGTCTTTTATGATACGCTGCTTTTATTGATATGCTGCTTTTATTGTTATGCTGCCTTTTTTGATATGCAGTGTTTATTGTTATGCTGCCTTTTTTGATATGCCAAGATTCTTGTTATGCTCTCTTTTCTTGATACGCTGCCTTTTTTGATATTCCAAGATTCTTGATATGCCAAGTTTCTTGATATGCCAAGTTTCTTGATATGTTGCCTTTTCTGATATGCTATCTTTTTTGTTATGCTTTGTTTTCACTTTTTTTGTTATGCTCCTTATAGTCATTTTTTTGTTATTCCACAAGCTAACAGCTTTCTTGTTATGTCATCAATCTGATATGCCATTAATTAAAGTTTCGTTTGTATAACGTCTTTGCCAGTATGATTCCCTGAGCTTTTGTTACTTTGTACTAAGTATTTCTGGAGTCCCTTTTCCAAGCTCGTCATAATCTACCATTTGCAGAATCTCCATCATCAAATGAAACAATTATGTGGTATTTTTGTCTCCTAAGAATCGAATTGACAAAACGGTCACTGGCAATCTTATTGTTCTATTGCCAATCGCTGGGGTTGGGCAGTATCCAGCAATTATCTCTCATTTGTACTTAAGAGCTTCAGAGTCATGTTAAATAATAGTATTGCCTCTGCAGAAGTTGCTAAAGTATTTGTATAATGTACATACAAGAGAACCATGGTAGTTTATTTGTATTCAAAGATGGGTCACCGAAGACAGCTGTGTGAATGATTGATGGCCATTAGATTACAAAGCTTGAGAGTTCCGATCTAAAGTGGCCGATAATTGGTAAAGTTTTAAAAACGTTAAGTAATTGACTGTATATTCAAGATGCCAAATTATTTGAAGAAATAGGGGATAATTCTAGTTCAACAAAACATTTTGGTGTGACATGAACAATTTTGAATAAATTTTGCAGCTAAATTTCAAGAAAATGCAACACCAGTTATTCATGCGCTTGAAACACCAATAATGTTTGCGCGAGATGTAAGGTTTTCCAGAATATTCAATGGCCAATGCCTAGCAGTTTAAGTCTATTATAGAACTGCCGTCTCTTCTGTTGATATTTTTGCTTCCACTATACTATGCCACAGAGAAAATGCAGTAATCATCACTGATTACAACAAATTTTCTAAATTAACTGCACTTAGTGCCGATAACCCTGATAACACACTAAGCATATTGCAGTTGACAAAAAAATTTGTTGTCCCTTATAGATATATCGTCCATGCTTTAAAAACAACATTCTTTGACAAATACGACATATTTTTTAGTGTTTGCGACATCTTCTTCAACTTCCTCGACGACATCTTTTGACATGTTTACGACATCTTTTTTGACATCTGTTTTTGTGCAGTACGACATTTTTTGTTTCATGCGTCATCCCTCTAAATGTAGTGGACAATATTTTTCGTCAATTGGACAATATTTTTTGCCATGAGCGACATTATCCTTCGTCATCTGCGACATTATACAAATGCGACATTATTGAGTGAGACGTCAAATGCAGAAATTTTTACTGTGTGAAAACAAACAGACACATACAGCTTCTTTGATTGATGGAATCAAGAGTCAAAGTGGAAACTTTCCGTTCATTGATGAGTGCTCTGTCATTTGGAATGAAGAAGATCGTCTTCCATTGCATAGTCACTTCTTTCTGGACCATAATCCAATCAGTTGTGAACTATCCAGTACCAATCCCGACACCTAGTAAGCCTACAATTGAAACCATTTGTTTGCCAGAATAGTCTGGGCCTATATAAAAACAGTAGTTTGAAGAGGTGGCACATCCATTGAGCTTTGGGAGAACGGACTCGTACCATTAGAATCGGAAAGCACACCTTCTGCAGTACTACACGAACGATGCTGATTACAGAAAGAGCTACAGTAGCTCAACTGTGGAAAATACTCACAACACCCATTCGAATGGTAGTCTAAGTCCGTGCCCACGCTACAGTCAATTGGAGTCACCGCGCTGTACGGATAGACGTTAACCATTATCGGATCCAGATGAAGTAAGTTGCCACGTAGAACTAAAAACTATACAATACATGAATTAACTAGCTGTTTCCTGACGCTAAAATATCCTTTTAGTAACCAGCTACTTTAAGACGGTACAACAGAAGAATACAATGGGCTTTTGTTAAACCAGTTTCTCAAAAACTGTTCAGATTACGATGTTAATTGATAATCCCAATGAAACAACTGTGTCACCAGTTGAATATCCTCAGGGAGGACTCATTCCGGGGATTTCCATCTGTATTTCATTTCTCATCTTATGCAGAACTCGTTCCTACAGTTTGAGTTACCATCCACGAAAGCGTTGAATCTAGAACAGCTGCGAAATCTTGTAGACTTTCCGCGGCACCTCTACTGGGTGAAAACAATGTGCCATAATAACTCAACCAACGCAGTGCTTTGAATTTCCGAGCATTCAAATTCCGAGCATTCAATGAGCATCCATTTTGTGGTGTATTATTTGGTATGCGTTCTATTTGTTATGCGTTCTATTTGTTATGTTTGCTTTTTTTGATATGCATTTTTTTCGATATGCTTAACCTTTTTTGATATGCCCTTTATTTGATATGCTAGGTGTTTTTTGGTATGTTCGTTTTTTGATATGCTGGAAAATGTCACGTGACAATGTTTCAAAAATGTCGTATTGTATGCGACTTAGTCACGACATTTTATACTGGGAAGCTGAACCTTTACACCGATACTTAAGGAATTAAACTAAAGTAAAGGAACTCACCATAAATAAAATGCCAATGTTTACCAAATTATCTTGAAATTAAGCAAGGTCGATACAGCGTGGACTACATTAAAGGTGCAAAATGAACGAATACTCGCTCCAAGATTGAACAATTATTTGCGACAATGATTTGGACACAGGCAAGGTTGTATATAGGCATTTGGGCCAGCGCCCGCGTGGCTATGCTCGAGATCTCAGCTCGATTCAACAGCGTCATATGCAATCGCATTCAATTTCAGAGGTTGTAGCTTTAAAAATGTGTAATAAGAAAGAATGTGCTTCTTACACTATTTGTAATTAGTGTTTGATTGGCCTATTCTTTTAATTAGGGGTTTGACTAGTCTAATAATTGAACTTAGATGAACTTATATTAATAAACTGAATCGGGGTAACAATAACGTAAGAGTGTACGATAGTAGTTATAATGAAAAGAATAATGAATTGATTCCTAAATAAAAAGAGTATAAAAAATATAGAATATAGTATGTATATATAGTAAATATTGATCGTGTACCAACTACCAAATATATCCAAATCAAAATCAAACATTAGTAATCGGCGTCTGATTTCATTATTTATAATGGACGATATTGTAATGATACTTATGTGTGGATTCCAATATGAAACCCTCTTATTTCTTCAACTATATATATTGCCCTTTATTTATACTTTCTACTCCTATTTGGTTGTATAGTACTTCAGTAGCAGCATTAAGTATATATCATTACATCCTCTATTACTCTTATCTGTTTTATATTACTTCCACTCAATCATCTTCCAATCTATACATTAAACTACGTTATTAACTATTTACAGACAATAATATTGGTACAGATTCTTAAGTCGTATTGGTATCGTAAATACAGTCTTTTTATTTTTAATTCAAACTAGTGCGCCAAAATTATTCGTAACACATGGCCCTCAATTATCTTACCAAATTACAGCCAAAATTGGTAGGAACAATTAGTACAGTCTTTTTACATTTGATTCAGACGAGTGCGACAAATTTATTCGGACTATTTGTAAAAAAAAGATCGTACCAAGGTGGTCAAATTTATTAGTACCAATGCGCACAGAAATCTTCATATTACGTGACCACATAGTTTCAGAACAAAAATGTACGGTATATGGTACGAACAGAATTCATCTGCTACTACGAATTAAATACTTGGTTAAGTACGAATAATTTTGACGCACTACTACGAACAATAACCTTACATTTGGTACCAACAGAAAATAAAAACTCTGTAAGCACTATTATTAAAATATATTTTCTGTTGGTGTTAATTATTTTGACGCATTGGTATTAGATTATTTACCAGAGTTGATACGAATAATTCTGTACATTAGTATTAAAATTAATGATCACTCGTACGAGAAAAAGTAAAAAGACTGTATTAGCAAACAGTTTAAATCATAAAATTGGGTGTCAAACAGAAAATGGTCACATGTTTGTTATTTGAGTCACACACGGCCTATTATTTGAACAATGTACACTACCATTAGATTTTAGGCAATGCACGAGTACTGTTATCTCCGGTAGACCTCCAGATGAACCAATACCATTTTCCATGCATATCCAGGATCCCACTATACTAACACCTCTATTCTTAGGATATTCTGATGGTGGGCAACTAGACAGGCTAACATTTATCTAGGCTAGATAGCTGTGTCAAAAACCTAACTTGACCAATCTATAATAAAAATATCAGTGGTACGGCACTGCTTCAAACCCGCAACATTGGGGGCAGGTTGGAAGCAGCAATATATCTAATTTTTTAGAAATCATCATGGTCATATCTGACCGCTTACAATACGCTTCCTTCCCTCAACTACCTTTACCAAGCTAATGCTTGGTAAATTTCGTGTATGTATATGGATTATGTGAGACGCAACCTAGAAATATGGTCGGTCGAATCCTACGTGTCTAGAAAACCCAATTCTCGCAGTAATTGTACATCTGAGATCTCCCGCACCCCATGAATCCTTATTAAATATCAACCCAATTAGATATTCCGAAGGCGGACTATGCTTTAGGTTGGGACCCATCACCGCTTGTCTCTGGGCACGAATTAGGTCCGATATGACCGTCATCAGATCCGTCCTAACTGTGAGCCGATTAACACCGACATCAGCAAAATTGCCGCACGGTCACACAAAAAAAGGACGCTTGAGCAAGTATTCCTGTTCTTAGAGAACTGAACCCCAAAACACAACTAAGATCTTTCCGTAAATTGAAATTATTTACCAGTGAATTAGGTACGTCTGAACTTACTCATACTGTAGTTCTTTTTACTAGTTAAGGTCCGGTATACACATGAGCAATAGTAAAAATTTGATTTTACACAGAAAGGTTATCAGTTCAAGATGAAATTATAGATTTATACAGATAGCAGTATAACGCTTATAAGAGAATAATTAAATCTTTGTGAAAAATCAGTTGGGTGTCCGGCTGCTGACATCTCTTTATGGTAGTAAAAGTGGTGGATTTAGAAGCGAGATTTCTAGTGCAGCATATTAATGACACCAACCTTTCGTGGTCTATTCCCCGTAATTTCCTAAAGAAATCACTGGTAAGTCAACTTCGCTTTCACTAGGGCTATTAAGAGACGTACTAGCCTGTCCCATGTACGGTGCATTCCTTCATCTATCTTGAATATCAGATTGTAGTCAAATATTGTTCTATACACGGGCTACCTGTATGTGGGTTTTATGTGTTGTCTTGAACTGATCTGGCCTTTCAGGAATCTGAGGCTATATATTACAACTTCTTTAAGAGTTATTTAAAACGCTAACTCTTTAAGCAATTTATTTAATGAGACAATGTGCACGCCTTTGTGAAACCCAATTAATATATATTTTAGATGATTCAGCTTTCGATTTCCTAATAGATGGACACTGGACAGCCTACTAATCAAGCATGAGATCCGTGTTTTGACCCTGAGGGACCGGAACAAATATTCTTTAGTTAATTCAAGTTGCCGGGAGTTCCCTGTCAGGTTAATGCTTCAACCTTTATCGCCGACCTAATATTTTTAGTTCAAACAGAATAGCATTCCTGAAATCCAATCTTTGAAGACTAAGTTGGCTTCGCTAATTAATAATCTGCTATTAAGGTAAATTGTCTGGAGACTAAATTTTTAGAAATGCCCCTCCTATCATTGAACAGATCCATGTGATTCGTCTTCGGCCAATAATACATTATCTTTAGATGTTCTAGTACTATTTAAAGTTTTTAAGCATTGATAATCAATTTCTCTAGAAGACAATATCATTAGAAGTTGTTCTGGTTCACAGTAACGTTGTGCATTAAAAAAATGTTCTTGTTATTACAAGATCACAACTCTAATTAACGGCAAGATCTTAGTTGTGTTACTGGGGTTCAGTTCTCTAAGAACAGGAATACTTGCTCAAGCGTCCTTTTTTTGTGTGACCGTGCGGCAATTTTGCTGATGTCGGTGTTAATCGGCTCACAGTTAGGACGGATCTGATGACGGTCATATCGGACCTAATTCGTGCCCAGAGACAAGCGGTGATGGGTCCCAACCTAAAGCATAGTCCGCCTTCGGAATATCTAATTGGGTTGATATTTAATAAGGATTCATGGGGTGCGGGAGATCTCAGATGTACAATTACTGCGAGAATTGGGTTTTCTAGACACGTAGGATTCGACCGACCATATTTCTAGGTTGCGTCTCACATAATCCATATACATACACGAAATTTACCAAGCATTAGCTTGGTAAAGGTAGTTGAGGGAAGGAAGCGTATTGTAAGCGGTCAGATATGACCATGATGATTTCTAAAAAATTAGATATATTGCTGCTTCCAACCTGCCCCCAATGTTGCGGGTTTGAAGCAGTGCCGTACCACTGATATTTTTATTATAGATTGGTCAAGTTAGGTTTTTGACACAGCTATCTAGCCTAGATAAATGTTAGCCTGTCTAGTTGCCCACCATCAGAATATCCTAAGAATAGAGGTGTTAGTATAGTGGGATCCTGGATATGCATGGAAAATGGTATTGGTTCATCTGGAGGTCTACCGGAGATAACAGTACTCGTGCATTGCCTAAAATCTAATGGTAGTGTACATTGTTCAAATAATAGGCCGTGTGTGACTCAAATAACAAACATGTGACCATTTTCTGTTTGACACCCAATTTTATGATTTAAACTGTTTGCTAATACAGTCTTTTTACTTTTTCTCGTACGAGTGATCATTAATTTTAATACTAATGTACAGAATTATTCGTATCAACTCTGGTAAATAATCTAATACCAATGCGTCAAAATAATTAACACCAACAGAAAATATATTTTAATAATAGTGCTTACAGAGTTTTTATTTTCTGTTGGTACCAAATGTAAGGTTATTGTTCGTAGTAGTGCGTCAAAATTATTCGTACTTAACCAAGTATTTAATTCGTAGTAGCAGATGAATTCTGTTCGTACCATATACCGTACATTTTTGTTCTGAAACTATGTGGTCACGTAATATGAAGATTTCTGTGCGCATTGGTACTAATAAATTTGACCACCTTGGTACGATCTTTTTTTTACAAATAGTCCGAATAAATTTGTCGCACTCGTCTGAATCAAATGTAAAAAGACTGTACTAATTGTTCCTACCAATTTTGGCTGTAATTTGGTAAGATAATTGAGGGCCATGTGTTACGAATAATTTTGGCGCACTAGTTTGAATTAAAAATAAAAAGACTGTATTTACGATACCAATACGACTTAAGAATCTGTACCAATATTATTGTCTGTAAATAGTTAATAACGTAGTTTAATGTATAGATTGGAAGATGATTGAGTGGAAGTAATATAAAACAGATAAGAGTAATAGAGGATGTAATGATATATACTTAATGCTGCTACTGAAGTACTATACAACCAAATAGGAGTAGAAAGTATAAATAAAGGGCAATATATATAGTTGAAGAAATAAGAGGGTTTCATATTGGAATCCACACATAAGTATCATTACAATATCGTCCATTATAAATAATGAAATCAGACGCCGATTACTAATGTTTGATTTTGATTTGGATATATTTGGTAGTTGGTACACGATCAATATTTACTATATATACATACTATATTCTATATTTTTTATACTCTTTTTATTTAGGAATCAATTCATTATTCTTTTCATTATAACTACTATCGTACACTCTTACGTTATTGTTACCCCGATTCAGTTTATTAATATAAGTTCATCTAAGTTCAATTATTAGACTAGTCAAACCCCTAATTAAAAGAATAGGCCAATCAAACACTAATTACAAATAGTGTAAGAAGCACATTCTTTCTTATTACACATTTTTAAAGCTACAACCTCTGAAATTGAATGCGATTGCATATGACGCTGTTGAATCGAGCTGAGATCTCGAGCATAGCCACGCGGGCGCTGGCCCAAATGCCTATATACAACCTTGCCTGTGTCCAAATCATTGTCGCAAATAATTGTTCAATCTTGGAGCGAGTATTCGTTCATTTTGCACCTTTAATGTAGTCCACGCTGTATCGACCTTGCTTAATTTCAAGATAATTTGGTAAACATTGGCATTTTATTTATGGTGAGTTCCTTTACTTTAGTTTAATTCCTTAAGTATCGGTGTAAAGGTTCAGCTTCCCAGTATAAAATGTCGTGACTAAGTCGCATACAATACGACATTTTTGAAACATTGTCACGTGACATTTTCCAGCATATCAAAAAACGAACATACCAAAAAACACCTAGCATATCAAATAAAGGGCATATCAAAAAAGGTTAAGCATATCGAAAAAAATGCATATCAAAAAAAGCAAACATAACAAATAGAACGCATAACAAATAGAACGCATACCAAATAATACACCACAAAATGGATGCTCATTGAATGCTCGGAATTTGAATGCTCGGAAATTCAAAGCACTGCGTTGGTTGAGTTATTATGGCACATTGTTTTCACCCAGTAGAGGTGCCGCGGAAAGTCTACAAGATTTCGCAGCTGTTCTAGATTCAACGCTTTCGTGGATGGTAACTCAAACTGTAGGAACGAGTTCTGCATAAGATGAGAAATGAAATACAGATGGAAATCCCCGGAATGAGTCCTCCCTGAGGATATTCAACTGGTGACACAGTTGTTTCATTGGGATTATCAATTAACATCGTAATCTGAACAGTTTTTGAGAAACTGGTTTAACAAAAGCCCATTGTATTCTTCTGTTGTACCGTCTTAAAGTAGCTGGTTACTAAAAGGATATTTTAGCGTCAGGAAACAGCTAGTTAATTCATGTATTGTATAGTTTTTAGTTCTACGTGGCAACTTACTTCATCTGGATCCGATAATGGTTAACGTCTATCCGTACAGCGCGGTGACTCCAATTGACTGTAGCGTGGGCACGGACTTAGACTACCATTCGAATGGGTGTTGTGAGTATTTTCCACAGTTGAGCTACTGTAGCTCTTTCTGTAATCAGCATCGTTCGTGTAGTACTGCAGAAGGTGTGCTTTCCGATTCTAATGGTACGAGTCCGTTCTCCCAAAGCTCAATGGATGTGCCACCTCTTCAAACTACTGTTTTTATATAGGCCCAGACTATTCTGGCAAACAAATGGTTTCAATTGTAGGCTTACTAGGTGTCGGGATTGGTACTGGATAGTTCACAACTGATTGGATTATGGTCCAGAAAGAAGTGACTATGCAATGGAAGACGATCTTCTTCATTCCAAATGACAGAGCACTCATCAATGAACGGAAAGTTTCCACTTTGACTCTTGATTCCATCAATCAAAGAAGCTGTATGTGTCTGTTTGTTTTCACACAGTAAAAATTTCTGCATTTGACGTCTCACTCAATAATGTCGCATTTGTATAATGTCGCAGATGACGAAGGATAATGTCGCTCATGGCAAAAAATATTGTCCAATTGACGAAAAATATTGTCCACTACATTTAGAGGGATGACGCATGAAACAAAAAATGTCGTACTGCACAAAAACAGATGTCAAAAAAGATGTCGTAAACATGTCAAAAGATGTCGTCGAGGAAGTTGAAGAAGATGTCGCAAACACTAAAAAATATGTCGTATTTGTCAAAGAATGTTGTTTTTAAAGCATGGACGATATATCTATAAGGGACAACAAATTTTTTTGTCAACTGCAATATGCTTAGTGTGTTATCAGGGTTATCGGCACTAAGTGCAGTTAATTTAGAAAATTTGTTGTAATCAGTGATGATTACTGCATTTTCTCTGTGGCATAGTATAGTGGAAGCAAAAATATCAACAGAAGAGACGGCAGTTCTATAATAGACTTAAACTGCTAGGCATTGGCCATTGAATATTCTGGAAAACCTTACATCTCGCGCAAACATTATTGGTGTTTCAAGCGCATGAATAACTGGTGTTGCATTTTCTTGAAATTTAGCTGCAAAATTTATTCAAAATTGTTCATGTCACACCAAAATGTTTTGTTGAACTAGAATTATCCCCTATTTCTTCAAATAATTTGGCATCTTGAATATACAGTCAATTACTTAACGTTTTTAAAACTTTACCAATTATCGGCCACTTTAGATCGGAACTCTCAAGCTTTGTAATCTAATGGCCATCAATCATTCACACAGCTGTCTTCGGTGACCCATCTTTGAATACAAATAAACTACCATGGTTCTCTTGTATGTACATTATACAAATACTTTAGCAACTTCTGCAGAGGCAATACTATTATTTAACATGACTCTGAAGCTCTTAAGTACAAATGAGAGATAATTGCTGGATACTGCCCAACCCCAGCGATTGGCAATAGAACAATAAGATTGCCAGTGACCGTTTTGTCAATTCGATTCTTAGGAGACAAAAATACCACATAATTGTTTCATTTGATGATGGAGATTCTGCAAATGGTAGATTATGACGAGCTTGGAAAAGGGACTCCAGAAATACTTAGTACAAAGTAACAAAAGCTCAGGGAATCATACTGGCAAAGACGTTATACAAACGAAACTTTAATTAATGGCATATCAGATTGATGACATAACAAGAAAGCTGTTAGCTTGTGGAATAACAAAAAAATGACTATAAGGAGCATAACAAAAAAAGTGAAAACAAAGCATAACAAAAAAGATAGCATATCAGAAAAGGCAACATATCAAGAAACTTGGCATATCAAGAAACTTGGCATATCAAGAATCTTGGAATATCAAAAAAGGCAGCGTATCAAGAAAAGAGAGCATAACAAGAATCTTGGCATATCAAAAAAGGCAGCATAACAATAAACACTGCATATCAAAAAAGGCAGCATAACAATAAAAGCAGCATATCAATAAAAGCAGCGTATCATAAAAGACAGCATATCAATAAAAGCAGCATATCATAAAAGACAGCATATCATAAAAGAGAGCATATCATAAAAGGAAGCATATCATAAAAGAGAGCATATCATAAAAGGAAGCATATCATAAAACATGGCATAACATAAAAGGCAGCATATCATAAAAACGAGCATTTTACACAAAACGACATATCAAAAATAGGGTATATCTTTCGTTTTGTAAAGCTCCATCTAATAATCATTGTTCTGGTAGCTGGAAATACGCAGAATTCCGAGTACCTACCACTACAAAGGACGCATTGACTGTTGCCGGAGGGGCATTCTTCTGTGAAAACGTCGAATTCCTCGCTATTCTTGTATATATATTCTTAATACGATCATTCATAGTAGTTATAACAACACTATCAACGAGAGTATAATATAAATAAGCTCATAAATTGGGAATAGCAAGAATGGAGAAGTAAGGGTCAAAAGTTTGTAACGCTGGAAATTGTGAGGATCGAATTTAATTCCGGATAAATGTCGTCGCGAGAGTTCCATCCAGTAGCATGTCGCTCATAAAGTTTCTTCAGATATGTCTTTCCAATACTTTGTTGCCGAGAAATGTCGTTCATAAAGTTTGTCTTGACGATATGTCGTCGTTGTAATTCTTTGCTTAGAAATGTCGTTATTTCTAAAACCAGGGACTAGTCATCAAACAAAATCAGAAGACCCCTATTGCAGACCAGATTTCACTACTCGCAGATATCCGTTTTGCCGCAAATGTCAGACTTTTTTTCGAATAATGTCTCTCAGACAGTGAGTTGGGAAGTACGACTTTTTTGATAATGTCGCCATTTTCAAATTTTTTCACGTGACTCTAACCAAAACTATTTTTGCAGACGACATAGGATGTGTGCTGCAAACGACATTTCTGATTAAACTCAAAAAGTCAAAAAAATATTTACACCGGAAATATAGAGCGCCAAGACTTTTCGGCAATACTGAATTATATTATATATGAAAAAAATAGAATGGGTCCAGCCTAAAAACAATCACCGAGCGTATCAAACAAAACTTTATCCGAGCATATCAAAAGACGACTTTGGGCATATCAAAAAAAATTATAAGAAGCATACCAAATAACAATGAGCATATCAAAAAGCATTAAAGGAGGCATATCAAAAAAGAAGCTTAGTCAAAAATGACACAAAGCCAGTAGCACGTGAGCATCTTTAGATTCCGGAAATGAATCCTGAGCAATCTTTCAGTGTATATTTTTTGCAACAAGTTTTCTGTCTGTCTGGATAAGTGTTTTTTGTGTCGTTCGCATTCAATATTTGTCACACTCCGACAGAAACTTTAGTCAAATAATAAGGAAAGCCAGAATGTCTGCAGCAATTGATTTGTTTCGAAAGAAATTCCTTATGCGACGGACGTCAAAAATTTCGTTGCATTACAAAAGTCCCAAATGTCTCTAACGTATTCTTTTGCTTGTTCTTCCGTTAATAAATGTTACTGGGTTCGATCTATCGTGCAAAATACGTTGTGAGGCATTTTTCTTTATTACTAATAGTGACGAGAATTAATCTACTTCCGCAAAACGCAGTCGGAACTTATTTTTTGGAGTGTAGTTGGCACCAAATGAACATCCATATACAATTACAGTGTTTTTATTTTCTGTTGGTACCAAATGGAAGATTATTGTTCGTAGTAGTGCGTCAAAATTATTCGTACTTAACCAAGTATCTAATTCGTAGTAAGAGATAAATTCTGTTCACACCATGTGACAGCAATTGTTCGTACCATATACCATACATTTTTGGTGTGAAATTATTTGGTCACGTAATATGAAGATTTCAGTGCTCACTGGAACTAATAAATTTGACTGCCTTAGTACTATCTTTTTTTTACAAACAGTGCGAATAATTTTGTCGCACTCCTCTGAAGTAAATGTAAAAACACTGTATTATTCAGTTAATGTCGCACTCGGCTACAACCTTCTTTGTGCAACAGTTGATTTCTGAAACGCACAGTTTATCTGTTATGATGCCATGTAGTTTAGTTGATTGCAACCCGCGCTCAGCAGCACAAATAGATATATTGAAAACCTCGAATTTGTAACTGAAAATAAAAGCAGTAGGTCCCAATGCGCTTTTCTGTGGTTGTTGATATGGACCACCTACTCATCCATTTGTTCAGGGATTCAACCACCTAATTTGAATCATTTTATCAGTGCCTTTGTTTCCAAAATCAAGACTACTCAATGCACATTTATTGATTTCCGGTTTTCCTTTATACTCCTCGAATATTGCTCATTCTACGTATTCTACTAGACGGAAATCACGTCATAGGATTAGTTGCGTTATCTTCTAAACTGTTGTATTTTTACCAGGCAGTTACTTTGGTTTACAGTTTCATCCTTTGTATTATTTTCAGCTATCGCCTATTTTAAAAGATTGACTAATTAGGTCCTTATTCTTTTTTTTATTGTTTTGGTGTGTGACATATGTCACCTTATGTCCTTTTTCCGCAATATTTTTTTCACCAAAAGATTTTTCGGCGGCAACTTTTCTCCGCTGTGACTTTTCTCTGCCAAATCTTTTCCGTAGTAAGTTATTTCCGTTATTACCTATTTCCGTTGTCACTTCTATTTGGTATGCCTTCTACTTGATATGCATTCTATTTGATATGCCATTGCTGTTTATTTTTTTGTTATTCCACAAGTTGAGGATGTTTTTGTTATGCTTTCTTTTCAGTTATGCTGTCACGTGCAAGATTATCACGTACAGAATTACATATAATTGAAGCTTCGACGTAATTACAATTTGATAATAAATACAATCAGCAATGTGAATAGGACGCTTACAATTAATTCTTATTTAAGTGGAAAGTGAATACTGTAAAATTAGTGAGTACACAATGAGTTGATTAACTCTTACTACTGATAACAATCAACTCTTTAAGTGGAACATATTCTAGTATATAGCTCTGTAGGACCTTTATCGCCAATCACTAGTTATTGAGATATTGCGTTTAACAATTTCATAGTGGTTCATTTGTGCAAGCTGATTTGGAAGTTAGAAATTACGTTACACTTGGTACACCGACGTAGTCCAGTTTCTCTTATATTGGGAGAGTTTCAGTCAACCCCCATTCAACAGAACCAAGTTATTAACTAGGAGATTCCGATTTCAAGTTCTCACTTGCCATGAAATCGCTCTCTATGTGACGCCAACGCAAATCAACTTCTTCATCTTTACTACTGTCATCATCAAACAGTAACCGAGCTTTTGTCTGGACAGCTACAGGCTTTTGAGGGTTGATCAGTTGAATGCAAACTACTAATTATTCTATACCGTTGCCAGGGTGATGTTGGAATTTATCCTTTTCACGTCTACCATCAATGCAGTTTCCGCCACAAAACCTGACATGTGATGGTGATGATGATGGCGATGGCGATGGTGATGGCAATGGCAATGGCGATGGCAATGAAGCAGGGCCAGCACCTGTTTCACAAAAGCTAATCGCAATCTCCGGGCATATCAGAGAACATGAATCTGGGCATATCAACGGGACTGCATGATCATACCAAACAAAGTTTCTCCGAGCATATCAAAATGACTGTTCGGGTATAACAAGAAGCAGATGTGGAGCATAACAAAAATGGTTATTAGGGGCATATCAAAAGAAATCCTTAGTTAACAATGACACAAAACCACATGCACGTGAATAAGCAAGTCCGCAAATGAATTTCCGGGAGAGCCACAATAGCATTTGAAGAAGTTGTCTCGACAGACACCAAAAATCCGCTCATCATTAAACTATTTTCATAAAGAATTAGTTTACACTGAGGTGTCGGAGTTTGGGAGAAATACAGC
>JAJLZW010000186.1:0-18953 GCA_030572435.1 Candida labiduridarum | reverse complement strand
CCAACTACGCCATTTTTCGACGTGCCGGGGTTCCCCTTTCCAAGGTGTTTTTTCATTTCGCCCCCAAATCACGCCTTTTTGGGCGTGACGGGGTGGGCCCTCCTTCGGGGGTTTTTCTCTCCCAATCACGCCTTTCTTTTGGGCGTGATGGGGGAGGGCCCTGCGAAGCCCTCTTCACCGGCCACGGGAAGGCGCAAGGATTACTCCCCACGCCTGGCCCCATCACCTCTTGCAACTTCCTACTCTCCCCCCCTTACGGCCAGCTTGATAACACCAGACATCACCTAGTAGTTAACAATAAAGACACTCGTTCCGTCAAACTCCAGTCACACTGTAAGCCATAGGGTGTCAAATTAGGATATCGAAGGTCAACCCGAACCCAGTCGCTATTGACACGATTAACGGCAACGTGTCGGACTCGGGGATGTTTATGGGGCTCCGACCCCTCACCTAATCGTATTCGCGGCAGGAAGTTGCTGTGATGGAGCCGTACCCCCTTGGGTCAACTGGGGGTCTCCCGTGGCAAGCAAGGAAGTTGCTGGGAATTACTTCCTTGCTGAAGGACCACCGCTAATCCACAACTGCCTTGTCTATGTGGACCCTACTCATGGTAGTTCAAGGTTTCACATTTCCTTCTTTGGACGGCCCTTCTCTGACCCACAATTATCTATCTAAAGGCATGAGGCTCTCTTGTTGTATCCCACTTGTTTCTGGTTCTTGGAATATTGATTGGACAATGACTGTTGACTCCCCACCTTTTGCAACCTCCTGCTCTCCCCCCCTTACGGCCAGCTTGATAACACCAGATATCACCTACTAGTTAACAATAAAGACAGTCGTTCCGTCAAACTCCTGTCACACTGTAAGCCATAGGGTGTCATATTAGGATATCGAAGGTCAACCCGCACCCAGTCGCTATTGACACGCTTAACGGCAACGTGTCGGACTCGGGGATGTTTATGGGGCTCCGACCCCTCACCTAATCGTATTCGCGGCAGGAAGTTGCTGTGATGGAGCCATACCACCTTGGGTCATCAACTGGTGTCACAATTTCCTTCTTTGGACGGCCCTTCTCTAACACATAACTCTCTATCTGAACCCATGACACTCTCTTCCTGTATCCCACTTGTTCCAGTTTGTTTGAATATTGGTTTTCTGTCACCCTCTTGTATCAACAATATCACAAATACCAATCTTGTATGTATGGAAATTACGTGTACAAAAAATGATTGACTGTTGAATAAATGGTTGATTTGTTCTTAAACAATTGATCTTTGATTGATTGACTGATGATTGATTGACTGATGCCTGACAGATGATTGGTTTCTGATTGTTGTTGCATATGATTGTTGATCGTTGTGTTGTTATTTGATGAACACAGAAAGAAGAAGAAAAAGTGGTATAAAAAAGTAAATTTTTCTGGGGGTGATTTGTTGTGCTTTTGTAACGGTGCATATTTTCGCAACCCCGCGTTATTTGTGTGTTGTTTTGGTTTTCTAATGTTTTTGCAGACGTTTACAGTGTTTTTACTTTTTTTGTACCAGTGATCATTAATTTTTATACTTGTTCGCCAGAATTATTCGTATCAACTTTATTAAATAGTTTAATACCAGTCCGTCAAAATTATTAATACTAATGTAAAATATATTTTAATACTAGAG
Source organism: Candida labiduridarum (assembly GCA_030572435.1). Taxonomy (NCBI): domain Eukaryota; kingdom Fungi; phylum Ascomycota; class Pichiomycetes; order Serinales; family Debaryomycetaceae; genus Candida; species Candida labiduridarum. Next base: position 17,292 of record JAJLZW010000186.1, on the reverse strand, counting down.
CTCACTAATTGTTTGTACCAAATTTGGCTGTTATTTGGTGTGAAAATTAGAGGTCACGTGTAATGAATAATTTTGTCGCCTTTGCTTGAACAATACAGTCATTTTACATTTATTTCAGACGAGTGCGACAAAATTATTCGCACTATTTGTAAAAATAGATCATACTAAGGCGGACAAAATTGTTTATACCTGTTCGCACTAAATATTCATAATATGTGACCAAATAATTTCTCACCAAAAATGTATGACATATGGTATGATCAATTGCTGTCACTTGGTATGAGTATAATTCATCTGTTACCTCAAATTAAACATTTTGCTTACTATGAATAGTTTCGTCACGTCTTTTGAATTGGTACAAACAATAAATAAAATGGCTCTATTTAATTATAATTGGTATTCGGTACACGACCGATAGTTAAAACATAGATAAAGGAGTAGAAATCTCTACAGGTTCTATAGTCTTTTTATTTTAGAAATATAACTCTTATTCTTTTCATTAGACAAACTAAATAAAGCAGTTTATTAATACGAGTTCATTAAAGTTCATTTATTAAACCAGTCGATTTCATAATTAAGAGATTAGCCGCTCAAACAGCTGTCAAAAAAAAATGGCTGTAAAAAAAAACATACAAAAAAAATTAGCCGCTGCAGTACAATTGCACATACTAAGTTTTTATTGCAAAAAAACACAGACACAAAATATAATCTTCCCCTCTTTTACTATACATATAAACACTATATACGGAGTTTTTTTTGCAAAAACACAGACACGAAATATTATCTTCCCCTCTTTCAGTCCACGTATAAACTACACATACTAAATCTGTGTTGTAAGAAACACAGAACTGTCAAAAAAATCAACTATAAAAGGAGAGCGAGTTTCCCAAAAACAAAAACTTTTTTACAACACTTTTTTCTTTCTTCTTTCTTGTTTTTATTCAAGAACAACATACCAATCAATCAATCCATTTACTTTGGCATGTATTCTTATTTAATTTATCGAATATATTTTCAATTCAGACACTAACTTGAACTTTATTTCTAGTATGGTGGTTAAGCTGATTCCCTATAAGTCCTCCATTTCCAATATGGCGGTTAAGTTGATTTCCAATATAATCCATTAAAACCCATTTCCATTATGGCGGCTAAGTTGATTCCCAGTAAGTTATTCATTTCCATTATGGCAGCCAAGTTTATTTCCAATAAAATCCATTTCCATTATGGCGGTTAAATTGGTTGTCCACTAATAATCCAGAGCCTTTAGGGATATCTATAGAAGAGTTGTCCAAGGAAGGTTAATGTCGCCTAGAACTACTTTGAATACAGTCCACAATTTAAAGGTGGTTGTTGGTTTGCGGTGACACTGCAACAGGAAAGTGACTCGTGACCAGTTGTTTGGATTCAATTGGGGAAGCTGCTCATTCTTTGGCTCTCATGATGCTATGTACGTACTAAATAGGTATATAGATACTAAATAGGTATCAAATAGGTACATAGATAGTACATAGTCGGTCCCTTGCGGACCAAACTGGGGGGCAATGTTCCCTCAGTCGCATCTCTCACCAGACCGGGTCCCCCAGACCCCTAAATACTTGGGGGAACGGTCGCCCCTAATGAGCCCACCCCCGACGCGCCGAATTTGGTGCGATTTCGGGAAACCCCCAAGGGACGGGGAACCCCGGCGCGCCGAAAATGGCGCAATTCCGGGGGAAAACCGGGGGAGGGGGACCCCGTCACGCCCGAATTTGGCGTGATTTGGGGTAAAAACCGGGGAAGGGGAGACCCCGGCACCCCAAAAAATCGTGCCCGGGGCCCAAAAATGTAGAAAAAACCGAATAAGGGCGAACTGCTGACCGTTTGTTTTCTAATTTTTCTCTAAATCAAGTAACAGATCACGTGAAAATGCAACCAAAAGTTTCCAAGTTGCGGTTTCTCGGTGATCCTGCATATAATAGCAAACGAAAAGAAAAAAAATTTGTAGGTGTGTTTAGAATTTAGAAGGGCGTGGAAATGTAATGTACGTGCTGCCTTCTGGTGAACACATATGTTTTGATCAGATTCACTCAAATAACATAATGCATATACACATGGCAAGGTAACCCATTGCTCAACCAAACCCATCGCCCTAGCACACACCATCAATTAGACCCTAACAGTGGTTGGATCGCTTGTGGCGTCGATTCCGGCATTATAGGGCATATTATTCCATTTCCTGCTCAACATGTTCCCCCCTCCGTTCCGGTGATGTTTTGCCAAATAGTATTCAACGCGATGGTCCTGTTTAAGAAGATCTTTATTTACTTCACTTCAGATTGCATTTCAGGAACTCCCAAATTCCCCTGGTATTTCTCATGTGGAATATATGACAATTATTACCACCACTACTTCTAGTTTGACTAATATTGCCAATATCACTAACCGATACTGTTGATTCTTAAAATACAATCGACTTCCATGTTTTCCAAATTACTATCATTGAATTACCATCTTCAACTCCTATTTATTCATGGTCCTCGTGGGTGAGTGTGTGCCGTTTCGAATTTTCGGATCAAATTCGATTTGGAACTTCAAATGTTGTTCAGTTGTTCACTGGCATATAGAGTATGAATAAGATTCAATCCGCTTCCGCTACAGAAAGATTAATACTTGCGTTTCCACGCAGTTTTCCGTTGTGTGGGGGTGTTGTCACGTACTAGACTCGAATCTCCCAAAACACGCCTAATTAGTGTTTATACGTGACTCAATCTTATGGATTGTTGGAATAAAAGATGTCTTGTTATGACGTGAATCGAGATGAGTTTGATCGTTTAAGAAGTGTTTTTGCTTTATGCTAAAAAGGAATACTATGAAATTAGTTAAGCAATGATTAATTGATCAGTTTGCATGAGTTATTGTCTCGTTCTATTTAGGTAAGAGAAATTGTAATTTATAATTATGTAGGACTTTTACAGTCAATCAACGTATAGAGGAAAATAGTGTTAAATAACTTTACAGTGATTCCACTTATATGAAGTGCTATTGCATCTGAGTATGACACTCCAGTTCTTACTCAATCTACCAACATAGTCCGCCTACTCACAAATAAAGAGAATTATATCTCGCCAACCACCACTCAAAAAGAAGTTAAATTAAGAATTAGTTGAGTACATTTCTGTATTTTTCATTTGTCCTGAATTCGTTTTCTATGTGACATAGGGTAAGAAATTTTTCTCTATCAGGTCAAATTAAATACAAGGAGTGAGCATGATAGTGTCTTTCGTACACTGTATCGTGTACCAACAACATTATCCTAACATAAAATACACTTAGATATCTGTGGCGATGTGAATTGCGATTGAAATTGGCCAAGAAAGAATTGGGCTCTGTTTTCAAACTGAATGAAATATAGATGTTATACAGTCTTTTTACTTTTTTTTCGTACCAGTGATCATTAATTTTTATACTAATGTGCCAGAATTATTCGCATCAACTCTAGTAAATAATTTAATACCAGTGCGTCAAAATTATTGATACCAATGGGAAATATATTTTAATACTAGAGTTCACTAATTGTTCGTGCCAATTTTGGCTGTAATTTGGTATAAAAATTAAGGGTTACGTGATACAGTGTTTTTATTTTTCGTTCGTACCAATGGTAAGATTATTGTTTGTGAGTCGACAAATTTACTCGTACTTAACAAAATATTTTATTCGTAGTAATCGATAAATTCGGTTCATACCACGTGACAGCAATTGATCATACCATATGTCATACATTTTTGGTGAGAAATTATTTGGTAACGTAATATGAAGATTTCAGTGACCATTACTACTAATAAATTTGACCGCCTTAGTACGATCTTATTTTTACGAATAATTTTGTCGCGCTGGTCTGAATCAAATATGAAAAGACTGTACTTCAACATTTCAGCTTTTCCCATCGCATATTCTATATGACAAATTATTTCGTTATTGTAGATTCTATGAAATTACACAAACAAAGAGCCAACCATTTCCGTATTTTAATAAAACACACAAAACATTAAAAAGGGGAAATCAAATTAGGGAAATTCTGTTGGAAATGATTGATTTATTGCGGGTTTGTAATTTAATTCCTCTCTGTAAATTGTGTTTATTTTCCAAAACGAGTATATTTCAATAATCCCTACATTTATATGAAAAATCTGAGTAATCAAGAAATATCAATTGAGCCTGACTCGGAATTGAAGTTGAATAAATAACCAGTACTGGTGCAAATTATTGAATTCTTTGGGAGATTTACTTGCCGAGAGTTGATCTACTATCTTTTTCTTTGGAGTTACAATATTACATCAACTGATATAATTTGTGACACCTTTTCCTCTTGTTGTTGTCGCAGCTATTCCCCCTAGAACCAAGTGAAATTCTTTTATATACCTCGCATACACAGCTGTTGCAAATTATTATCTCTCCTTACAAAAACCCCATAGCTTCCTAACATAATCCCTTGATTACCACATTGACATTACCCAAGTCAACAAGGTAAGGTTAAGTTAAAATCATTAAGTCATTCATTCTTCTGCTTTCCATTCCCTCGATCAACTGCAATATGATTTACGCATAACCATGGCACAAGTCATGCCGTAACTAACTTAACAAAGCGACTTCAACTTTCTCCTTTTCGCAACGCAACTACTTACGCTTTTGGAATCCGTTTCCCGGCTTAAAAGTGCAAGTAAGCGTACCAGAACCTTTCTTTTACATACCCCTATTTCTCCTTTTTCTTTTTGTATCTTATTTGCAATTCGAGAGTGGAAGATAATTTTGGCGTGACATGAATTACTTGGACCCGATTTCGGTCGAAATGAACAAAGAGAATCGGGCCAAATGGATGCGAACGTTCGGACTGTAAGAAATCGGTCGAACTTGTGGTGGAGGGTTTTGCGGGTGACGGCTATTTTTCTTTTTTTTCGGAAGGTCGTGTGCCGTGAAGCGATGGCGAAAAAAAATGAGAAGAAAAGGGAAGAGGGGAAATGTTTATGTGAAACCTTAAACCCGTGAAGCATACAAACTATTAACTATATGTGATATATAGCACATGGTAACAAGTATCATCAATTTTTCATTCCTCCACTTCGTCGATCGACACACTTAAATTCATTCAATTAACTAATCATTCTCTTAATTGAAAATATAACCAATTATACTTTATCATTTCACTCTAGTTGCAGAGTTACCTTCGAAAATCATTCTCTGCAGACCAAATGCAATCTCGTGCCGGTGTCGACCTCGGTCATCTTGAAAGTGTGGATATATGCTTCGTGTTTTATGTTTGGTTGAATTTTTTCCATATTTTTCACTACATTACTCGTAATATTCTTTATCTTGGCACGCGCTGATATCTCATACTGATAATCCCTAAACTATTATTTATAACAAACTAAAGGATACTACAAAAAAAGGACTACTTACGACGGAACTAGACCTTGACCTGGACCTAGAACTAACTTGCCCCCCGATTACTAATCAATAAATATATTAAACTACAACATCCATATCTCTCATACGCACATCACAAAACACAAGCTATATCTCTCAAACTAACCATCAGGAGCCAGACTTAAGCTCTGGTCAATTTCTTACTCTTGTAATCTTTAATAGCAGATTTGATAGCATCTTCAGCCAACATAGAACAATGGAGTTTCACAGGAGGAAGATTCAATTCTTTAGCAATAGAAGTATTTTTAATTTCCAAGGCTTCATCAAGGGTTTTACCTTTGATTAATTCGGTAGCATATGAAGAAGAAGCAATGGCTGAACCACAACCAAAAGTTTTAAATCTGGCATTAGTAATGACTCCTGATTCTGGATCAACTTGAATTTGTAATCTCATGACATCCCCACAGGCTGGAGCACCGACTAATCCGGTACCGACACTAACGTCGTCTTTGTTTAATGTGCCCACATTTCTTGGGTTTTCATAATGATCAATGACGTTCTGATGGTATAATCTGGCAGATGTAATAGATAAGGTAGGAAGGATGAATTTTTGAAGCAATGATCTGGTTGCTATAGGTATTAATGATCTTTTAGCTGTGGATAAAATTGATCTGGCCAACATTATTTGATGAATGATAAGCGTTGAATAAATAAATAAATAATTAAAGTAGACAAAGTAAAGTTGAAATATGTAAAAAAAAAAAATTGAAGTTGGAGTGTGGAAATAAATAAAGAATTAAAGAAAGAAAGTAAAAAGTAAGAAAGAGGAAGAGTCACTGTGTGAGAGAGAGTCAAACAAACAAAACCAACAAGAGTTCGTAACTATACACGACCCGTAATAAAAATTATCTCAAAAATCAAAAACAATATCTTCACTTACTATTGGTGCATGGGCTTCACGTGTTGTTCGTCATCGGAGCCGAAACAGCCAAAAGGAAAGTCTAATATCCGCAATATCACTTACGTCACCACCACCACAATATCCCTATCGCTTTCAATATTAATACGACTTGGATCTCTCTCACATACTCTCTCTTGTATTGTCATCAAATAACCTCTCTGTCCCTAACAACCAACTTCTTCAACAAATGCAGTGAACTACACTCCTCAACACAGCACAGCACAGCACAGCCCAAGAAAATGCGAGAGAGATAAGCAATACAATACTACACAATAAAGAATCTAAAATACAATAATCTAAAACACCACGAGGCGGATTGCACTGAGCATTGTTATATTTGCCTTTTATCTTTCACAGTACACTCAATCCCATGGCATTGAGCACGGAATTGGAATTAGAATTGCAAGTAGAAGTGACAGCGGAAGTGGAGATCGAAGTAGAGGTGGAGAAGTAAACTGGGAGATGAGTGAAACATAGTGTAATAACAAAAGAAACGGAAGAGGAGAAATCAGTCCAGCACGGAGTTGTTACTTTATTCTCAACCTTAGTTTGAATAAGCTTGCTGTTGTATAGAGTAACATACACTCACACACACTGACATCATCGCAAGCCTTCTTTTTTGGTTCTTATTGGGGAAAAAGCACAAAATGCACAGAAGAAACCATTTCTGTATACCCTCTTGTCATTTCCAATACTTTGCCCGATTCTGTGTCCTGCTAGGGTGCAATATTCTGTTTGGAACCGAGTTGCCGTGCGTTTGCTTGGGCCGAGCAGCTCGAAACAGCTCGAAACAGCTCTTGGCGTTTCTTTTATTTCCACGGCAGAACATCACTGCAAAAAAACCAAGAAGAAGAAAGCCAATTGACGCACATACAAGGAACGGATGGGCAGATGACAGATATGGCATAGTACAGATGGCAAGATTTCGTAAATAGATTTAAACTTCACCCACGGTGTTTATTACTATATTTTTTTTCCCTCATCTTGCCGTTGTGGCCACTCCGCGTCGCTCCATTTCGTTTTTCTTGCCCTAGGTCTCGCCCTATTTTGGTCGCTCTCCTATATCTCGTTCTGTGTTCCGTCGGCTACTTACTACTCCTGACCAAATAAAAACTCGTGCAATCCCAATCAACTTTCCCAAAAATACATAACAACCGAATCCCTTCGACGACAATAACAACAATAACAACAACTACTTATTACTATTTATTACTTCTTTTTTTCTAAGACTACAACAACCAACCTCCCTTTCATCTACCATCACTACCTCCGTTTTGTTAATTTTATATTTAGAAATATAACCATCGGTAACAATTTGGATTATGTCTAGTCAAGAAAATGACACCACCTCAACCACGGCCACTGCCACTGCCACTGCCACCGTCAACAAAGCAACTATGGTAACTGGTGGTACCGGAGTAGACAAACCAACAAACCCACATCAAGTGATTCCACCAGAGTCTGAAGATATCAGCACCGGTGTTTCAAATGGTGATGTCGACTGGCTATTTAGAGGCAAGTCGAAGAAATTGGTCAAAAAAATGGCAACCAACCAAAAGGATGACAAGTCAGACAAGATTCAAAAGAATGATGTTAAGAAGGATACAGAGGCCACAACTGGTAAAGAATCAACCAAACAGTTTCAACCAGCAACAACCATAACAGAAAAACCTCCTGTCCTGAAACCGAAAGTTGAAGTCAATACCAATGTCAAAACACTGCAGCAACCCGTGGCGTCACCTGCTACAGCTACAACTACGAATACGAATACGACCAAAACACCTCCACCACAAACTCAACTTCCACCGCCTTCACAACCACCAGCACAGCAACAACATCAACAACCTATGAGTCCTATTACTCCGGTACAGAAACAACCTGAAAAGGTATCGAAATTGAACATGTTGAGAATTGGTCGTTCAAGATCTGCCTCTGCTTCAGTAGTTCAACCATCGACTGCTACCGAACCAAAAATTGCTCCTAAGAGAAGAGAAAGTTTAAATTTTGTTCCGCCTTCACTAACTAGTGATTTGGCTTATGACGACCCAGATTCTGCTGTCTTGCGGTCGCAAAGTACAACCAACAGTGCAAGCACGTCCAACCCATCATCAACGTCAACTTCACCTGGTGTGTCTCGTACGAATAGCAAAAAAAGTTTGTTTAGTTCGTTATCGTCTAAATTCAGATCACTGTCGGTGAAACCTGCTCCAGTTACTAACAATGTCAATTCGTCTCAACCACAAGCAAACAGTACTAGCCATCATCATCATCAACAACAAGGAAATCCAAATTCCGTTGGAGCTGCAACAAAGGGTCACAAGGATAACGATGATTTGATCTCGCAGACCAAGACCGTACCTGCTGGAATGGGCATTCCAATAAAGCATAAACCACCGGTTGGTAGAGCAGGATCCGATAACCTGATATTTAAAGAGACTTATCAGGATCCACTGGACTATCATACACAACACTCATCTGCAAGCTCGTCTCCATCTGAAGGAAGTGGATTACGATTTTTCAAAAGACGCGGTTCATCCGTCACAGTTGCAAATACAACCGTACCAAGAATGGTTTTAAACAAAAACCCAAATCGTGAAAAAGTCACCCTTGAAGATTTGAAAGATCTTAGATTGAGACGCGTGGCATTCTCAGTTGATAAACTCGAAAATGATCCCCAACAACAAATCCCAGCAAGAAGACCTAGACGTGGTAATGTTTTGATTCCTCAAGATATCAATGCTCCAATTCCTAGATTGAACCTTGGTATATCGGTTGAGAAAAAAGATGGTGATTCATCACATGGTCATCATAAAGAAGTCCAATATTCAGAAAAGGATATTGCTATGGCAGAAGAAGCACAACGCAGGGCTCTAATCGAAGCAGAAAAACATGCCCAAGAAGCTCATAGACAGGCTAAGAAAATTGCCCAAGAAGTTTCATCATTTAAAAATAATAAATTTGGTTCCATTAAAGAAGATGAATCGGATGGCGATGATACCGAAAACGAAAAAGATACAGCCGTTAACCAACATGTGGCGAATGATGTTTCCGTTGATGGTCCATTGCATATGCATGAACAACATTTCGGAGATGAAGTTGATCATGAAGATGGTTCCATTACATTGGAAACTATTTATACCAGATGTTGCCATTTGAGAGAAATATTGCCCATCCCAGCTACCTTACGACAATTGAAAAATAAGACTGCACCTTTGGAAGTCTTAAAAATGTTAAACCCTAAACCAACGTTAATTGACGTCTTATCGTTTAGTGATTTCATTGCCATTACTCCGATTAATACTGTTATTTTTGATAATGTCACGATGACTACCGAAATGTTGAAGAATTTCTTAGGTTCTTTGATTTACAATAAACAGTTGGAGAAATTGTCATTAAGAAATGTTGCTATTGATGGATTGGGTTGGAAATATTTATGTAAATTTTTGGCTAAAAATAAAACCATAAAAAAATTGGATATTTCCCAACAAAGAATCAAACCAGATACTGCAGAAGCTTCTATTCGTTGTAACATGAATTGGGAATTGTTTATCCAGTCCTTGATTTTACGTGGAGGTATTGAAGAATTGGTTATCAATGGTTGCAAATTATCGGATGACATATTTGAGAAATTAATCAACCAAGCAGTCAAGATATCCACTTATAGATTGGGAGTTGCTGGAGTTGAATTGAACGTCAAAAAGGCTGATATTGTGGCAGATTGGTTGACTGATCCAAATTCAAAATGTGTGGGGGTTGATATTGCGTTTAACGACTTGAGTCAAGGTCAATTACAACCATTCATTAAAGCATTCAATAAGGGGGTTTCGCAATTAATATTTTTCAGTTTGAATTCTACCAATTTACTGAATGTTGAAGAAACTACTGAGTTGATTAAATCCATGGTTAATGTTAAGACGTTACGATTTTTGGACTTGAGTTCAATTCCAGACGTTTTCCCAGCAATAATATCCAGTCTTGCCAAATATTTACCAATGTATTCCAATTTGAAAAGAATTCATTATGATCTTAATGAATTATCGGAACAATCAATTGGAATGATTGCAGGGGTTTTGGTGAAGATTCCCCATTTGGTTCATGTTTCATTGTTAGGAAATCGAAATTTGAGCAATAGTTCAGCCGGAGCATTGTATTCTGCTGTGAAACATTCGGCCACGTTGTTTGCATTGGATTTGGATTATGATTTGATATCCGACGAATTATCCCAACGTATTGCATTTTATTTGATGAGAAATATGGACCGTTCTTTGAAACCAGAATATCAACTTGAAAATACTACTGCCCAACCGGAAGAATTAATGTTTGATGGGTCGTTATTGATGCAAACCGCTGAAAAAATGTTGGTTGAAACTGATAAAGGTGGTAAACAAGACATTAAGATGCAAAAAATTATATCAGAGACAATTTTAGAAAGAACTAGAGCTATTCGTAAAGACATTCATAAGTCAATTGATACGTTATTTGAGCAAAGAAAACAAGGCACATTACCATTCGAAGGTAAAGAGAATTTGGTTAGATTTTGTTTACTAGATTCTTCATTAGAAAAATTGGTTCATATGTATGAAGAACATGCTAGTTTATTAATCACTCCGTCACAGTCTACAAACGCTTCAAATGATGGTAAGAACGGTGCAAATAGTGGCGGCAATAACGCTGTTAACAACAATAACAGTAACTCTAGAAATATCAATGTTACTGTCAACGGTAATTCTATGGGCGATGGGTTACTTCCAACAATTAACATTCATGAAAATGCCAGAGAATTAATCACCGCTGGTCCAATTCTATCACCACATGTAAATAGAAAAGGAGAACAAAGTTCATACTTCATACCAACTAACAATCAAGATGATAACCATTTAACCCCTCACCAAGTTGTTATTGATTCAACCAGCGGTAGAAATATCCCCATTGATAATTCAACTGGTCGTCCGGTGTTGTTACATTCATTAAGTTCCACTTCGGTACATGCTAAAGAACAAGAAATTGAAGAAGGAGAATTTCATAAATTTGGATTTTATTTACAACAAAGTGGAGAACGACCAACGGAAGAAATTCCAATTTTGAATTCTTTACCATCAGGTCCAGAATTAAGAAATGCGATTATTGCAGCTAAAGGGGTTGATAATGTTACAGAATTGATTGATAGAATTAATCATCGTGTTAAAGTTGATGGTGAAAAGGCACAGGAACAGCAAGAAACATTGCTACTAGAACAACAAAAAGAACAAAAGCTTATACAAGAGCAAAAACAAGCAATAAATGGGAAACATGATAAAAATTTAACTATTCAAGAAATGGAAGTATCAGATACTGATTCAATTGATTCTGGTGAACATCCAAAAACTGTTGATCCTGTGGTGAATGAGGTGTATGATAAGTTATTAAATGCTGCGGAAAAGGTTAGACTGAATAGAGATATATAATAATTTAGAGAGATTATACAAATACAGTTACACTTACATATACATATTTTAGGTGATAAGAAATAACAATTGGTATATTAAAATTAAATTAAACTAATTTTATGAACCTCATATTTATTCTTGAGCAGCTTTGAAATCAGCAATAGTTTGAGCAATCTTAGCTTTTCTTTCTTCTCTAGTCAATTTAGTTTGTCTGTATTTCTTAGATTCAGCCTTGTATTGTTCTTTGGTGAATTTCTTTTCAGTTGGTTTGAAAGATGGGTCAGCTCTAATGGCTTCATGAGCATTAGCGTAGATTTCTTCGATATCTTCAGAATCGATATCTTCTTCCAAGTAACCTTTGAAGATGGTCTTGAATTTTTCTTCATCATCATCCAATAATTCTTCCATGTATTCAGCAACGTGACCACCGAAGATGTATTTTCTCAATAATTCAGCATCCAATTCTTCAGCTTCGATATCCCAACCTGGGAATCTGTTTGGAGAGTGTGGGACGTACAAACCACCATCAGAAGCACCTTTCAAGACACCAAAGACTCTGGCACCAGTGGTGGTTCTTTGTAAACCAATGTCCAAAAAGACTTTGAATGGTCTTGGACCATCTTCAACAGCTTCGGTCAATTCGAATTCACCTTCAACTTCTTCAACACCGGTGTAAGTTTCATCCAAACCTAATTTTTGCAAGGCTCTTCTGGCAACTAATAAACCAACAGCGTATGCAGCGGACCAATTGGTCAAACCATGTTTAATACCGTATCTTGGTAATTCATGAGCGTAGGCAGCGGTGAAAACAACATCACCAGTGATTTGAGCACTGACAATTTGAGCAATAATGTCCTTGTTAGTGAATCTAACAACCAATCTGTATTTTGGAGTGTTGTATTTGGCCTTGTGTTGGGTAACCAATCTCTTTCTTTGGTAGTAGTCGGTTTTACCTTCTTGTCTTCTACGGAAAGGAGTTTGGAAACGGGAGTGGTAAGCGGAAGTCTTCAAAGTTTTTTGGAAAGCCATCTTTGACAAATATTCGATGTTGAATTAAAGAAGTAAAAAAAAAGAAGAGTAGTATTGGAAGTAATATGTAGATGAGGGAAAATATTGAGTGTATACTTGGTGCAATAATAAAAAAAATTTTCCAGTTTGTAAACGCACACGACCAAAAGTGCAGAATTTTTCTTTCTTCTCAAAAACTATATATGCAGGATGTGTCGGGTAATCGCAGAGTATATATATTGCAACTATTTCGATTTCTATTTACACCCAAAAGGAATGAAGATATTTAGCAAATGATTTACCCAAGAAACCATTCACATCAAGAACACTCTTATTACTCTTGAACAAATAAATTGCCACCAATCCCAATATTCCTACACCATTAACCACCATTAATCCAATTTTTTTCCACCATTTAGAAACTTTCCATTGTAATTTCATCAATCCATTAGTGGAATGATAAGCCATTATCCAAACCAAACTACCAAGGGCCAAAGTATTCCACATGGGATGTTTCAAATTCAATACATATGTGATATATTCTAAATTAATTAATGAACTATCACCTTCAATAACCCAAGGAATATAACGAAATTTGTAAAAATGATAAAGTGCAAATGGGATTGATAAATATCCAGAGAATTGTAATGGTGTAAGGGAGAAATATTTCACCGTGAAGGATTTCCTATATCCGAGTCCAAATAAATTTGCCATTCCTCCAAACCCAATTTCATCATCATCATCGGAAATTCTCCCAATTTCATATCTTTCATATTCCTTGACGCTGGTATCAACGTTGTTCGTCTTTTTTGATGTCTTGTTGTTGGAGAATTTCTTATATAATCTCATTCCAATCCCCGATATCAAGTGACAAGAAACCGCACCAATGATGCAATTCGATTCATAAAATGGGATACTTTGATAAATTGCCTTGGCCATGGCGAATATTTCTTCCTTAATTGAAGTATCAATGGGTAAAATAGGCACGATTATCACTGACGTTACATGGATTCCTAAAAATGAAAGAAATGAATATGCGCTGTATTTTTGGACTTTATATAATGTAGGTATGATCCAATTGGATCTTGATTTCTTATGGTCTTCTTCATCGTCGATATCGTCAGTGGTGGGATTGGTGGGGGTTGCGGTGGTGAGGAAGTCAAGATCGTCTAGGGACTCTAATGGGATTGGTATTACCTTTGCTAGATCGTCTTCGCTGTGTTGGGTAGGATATGACATGTCGGAGGTTGTAGACGAGATATTATTGTTTTGGTAATGGTATTAATGTAATTGGTTAGTTCAATTTCGTAGAGATTTTTTTTTAACATTCTGCAACATTGGTTGATTCTGTGAGACTCAGGGGCGTGGGGCATAAATTCAGATGACTCCCAAAAAAAATAATGAATTGTTGGTATTTTTTGCAACTTTATATAATCAAACTAAGAATAGCATATATATATATATTCTAAAACCGATTCTACAACCCTAATCTTGTCTAAATTCCCTTTGACAAAGATCACGCAACAGATTTTTCAATTTGGTAAATCAAATCAATCACCGACTCATCCAACGATCTCAACTCAAATCCAATCAATTTCTTTGAATTATCATCTTTGGGCTTCACAAACTCCTTTTCATCAACTGAATTAGGGGTAGGTAATTGATCTTTCAAATGCGGGAAATTGTCAATTATAACCTTGATCATATTATCATTAGTTATTTTATTACTTTCTAGCAACACCCTCTGACCAGCAAAAATCCCTTCTTTATCATCAACGGCTAATACATGTACTTTGGCAACATCTCTAACGTCAACTGCACCAACTGCAAATGGTGGGATTGGATCGTCTTTTTGTAATTTTAATAACTCGCCCACCATGGCTGAAGTAGAAGGTTGTGAATCTTTTGTCACTTCCGAATCAAATTTAGCAGGACCAATAATTAAAGTAGGAGCAATTGCAACCAATTCGAACTTACCTTTAGTTCCGTTCTCATTAACAATCTTCCATGCTTCTTCTTCTGCCAATTTCTTTGCGCTGAAATAAGCCATGGTACCATTTATTTTCCCCAATTCGTAATTCAAAGGAGCCCAATCAGTTTCACCATATTCTTGATCATAACTAAACGCCTTATCCGGTGCCACCATTGAAGCCATAGAAGAAGTTAAAATCACCCGTTTGATATGCGAGCCATGATCAATTATACTTTGGAAAATGTTCTTGATGATGTTTATTGATGGATCCAAGATTTCTTTGGCATAGTCATCAGCATGGAATTTAACTACACTGGCAATATTTACAAATGTGGTTGCTTCTGGATGATGTTCTAATATGGAGTCGAAGGCATGCGGTTTGTCAAGTTCGGCAACGATTTCAAATGATAAGTTAGATGGAGATGTTGAGGCGCAGAATAATTTGGTGACTTTGTCTTGAGATTCTTTAGTTCTTACTATTGCAATGACTTTATGGTTTGTGGATAATAATTCACCGACGATATGTTGACCAAGATATCCACTAGCTCCAGTGACTATAACCGACATGATTAATTAACAACAATTTGTAGAAGAACAACAATAAAAACGAAATGAGAAATACAAAATAAGAAGTATTCAAATAGGAAATGGAAAATGGCCAATCTTTTATAAGAAAAATTCCGCCTAAGTTCGGGTTATTCATGTTGGTCAATCCTAACCTCTTTTTGTATTTGACTTTTTTTATATTTGTGGAATTTTTACAAGAAACAAGTAATGATGCATATATCACATATATTTGACATTCCCGCAACTAAACTAAAAGGCACCAATGGCAACTTATTGACTCTATCTCCTTCTCCGTTCTCAATAACTGGTATTGTTTGCGCAATTTCTAGAACACGGTATTACCCTCACCCCCCTTGGGATGCCCCTGCTTCCCAAATATGGTAACTGCGTAAACCACACCGAGCAAGTTTTTGCTTCCGCCAAATTTCTCCGCCGAATTTCCCAAAGCGGACGCAACTACGCACTTATGCACTTGTTATCTTCCTTTTGTTCTCAATTAACGCTTATGTAATTACCCGTGTAAATTCTCATTTACTTGTTACGATTCACGGATGATATAAAAATGTCGTAATTACTTGGTTGGATTGTTTTTGTCATGTTGTGGTTCCCGTGTGCCTTTTCCTTTCTTTCCTTTTCCTTTCTTTCCTAAGGCTTAATAATGTTGTTAAACCCGTATCCCATTATTTCAATTACACAGTTTGTGTGATTCTAGAATGTCCCACGTGTTGTAACGGATTAGTACTATTTAGTTGCTAAACGTTCAGAACTTATCATTCTATTATACAGTCTTTTTACATTTAATTCACACTAATGCGACAAAATTATTCGGACCATTTGTAAAAAAAAGATCATACTAAGGCGGTCAAAATTATTAGTACCAATGCGCACAGAATTTTTCATAATACATGACCAAATAATTTCACACCAAAAATGTAAGATATATGGTATGAACAATTACGGTCACGTGGTATGAACATAATTCATCTGTTACTTCGAATTAAATATTTTGCTAAGTACGAATAATTTAGTCGCACTAGTACGAACAATAATCTTAAATTTAGTATGAACAGAAAATAAAAACACTGTATATAGGTTCTTATCCTCTATAATCTTTATATATCTATTTTTATATAGGAATTAATCATCTTTTCTTCTATTTTATAATATTGATTATCATCAGATATCTGTCAGGTAGAGACGTGTATCCACCAATTCCAAGGATATTCACCACCTCTCGCTCATGCTCCAGTATATTTCGTATCCTTTAGTATCACTCTTTCTTTCATAGTTCCTACGCTTATCAAGCCAATATACGGTTTCAAACCCATGTCTAGTTCCCTTTCCCGGGTTCTCTGCATAACAATATCATATTTATATCTCGGCCAATATGCAGTACACATTAAGGTTGATAATGCCGTGTTTTAGAAATTGCGCAAACAACACAACATCGCCGTATATTCGGTTTTATAGTTTGGCTTTTTTGGCACCCGTTTCAACAAAGACAACAATAGTCGATTGTTACATAAGTGGAATTAGTACACAAGGCATTCACTAACACTAGTAGTGATATGGCCTTTCCATTCTTAATTAAATGCATCCACGAGTATAGAAATTGTTTAACCAAGTAAACCAAAAATATAGTGCTGGACGATGTATTTCAACCACATATCCATTTATTAAGAATATGTAACTAGTTGGCATCAAAAATAAAAGACGCAGCATCGAATATATAAAATCTATAGAACTGGAGGCAAACAGCTTGCATCCATTAATTATTGCACACGATGTCACTGATTGGAACGCCCAGTCCAAATCTAACCTTCTGAAGCATATAAATATCGTAATATACAAAACATTGTATATCCATTGACCGTTTGAGTCCCAGAAACCGAACCCTAACTCTCAGACGACAAGTTAGCTTTCTATCAGTATCATGAGTCAAGAAGAGAAACTCTACC
>JAJLZW010000185.1:0-18981 GCA_030572435.1 Candida labiduridarum | reverse complement strand
GGTATCCGCCTCTCTTGTGGTTGCTGCTTGCTTCTACATCTACATCAATGTCTACATCTTCTTCCACATCGATATCGATATCGTCATTCCTGTTCAATTCAGTATCGTCAAAGTTAGTACTAGTTAAACCATTCAATCTTCTATAGTCACTGTAACTGAAGCACGGATCCAACAGTCCCAATTCAGTCTCCAAAGTCATTTGGTCCCTATCATCAACGTCGCATCGGTTTCCAAGACTATCAGTATACCCGTCTTCTAATCGTTCCAGTCTAAAATTCATACTTACTAATATGATGATTTGGTTTATTTATCTTTATAATTACATATCACATAGGAACAAAGAAAGCATATCCAATTGCTTAAAAACAATAAGGAAAATAGTGCAGTATTTATAGTCCAAGATATTACCGCTTGCCTTTGAGGATTTTTGAGTTTTGCTGACTAATAACTGGGTAACAGCTTACATAATGTCACACATTTTATTCTCAGACTAACTAAATTTGCTGGTTAAGTTCACTACAAGATAAAAAACGTGACCAGTTATCAAAACCATTAGTATAAAATAAACACTTCTGTCTAATATGAAAAATTCAGATATTCCAATATGAAACAAATAGCACCATCTAGTGTGAACAATTATGATCATGAAGTTGAAAATAATATCGAGCCTAGTTTAATATTTTTGTCCCCCATTGGTTGCAATAAATGTGGTCGCTTTAGTTTGAAGATAGTGGTCACGTGGTTTAAAAATATTAGCGCACTGGTACAAACAATTCTGACCGCCTTGATTGACAAATTTTTGTCGTCTAGGTTTCAATAATTTTGTCCCATTGGTTCAAGTCTTTCTGGTCACTAGTTGGAACAAAAAGAAAAAAGACTGTACTCATTCTATTCTATTATACACATAATGTTTATACCTATTTATGACCTTTTTTGCTTTTTATTGGACTTGGTTCCACCAATACTCAAATTCACTCTTGGAACCAGATCCAAACCAAAACTGGCACTAACTTTTTTTAGGTCCAATTTGTCAATTTGGTAGACGGTTTTCAAACCATGAGAAGCATAAGCTTGCAAATATGCACGATATCCATCCTTGGCGGATTGATTCAACAAATAGTTGGTTTTAATCAATTTGGTCAATTGTGATTGAATATTGGCAATCTTACTAGATGGGAATTCGTATTCATTTAATGGTACCTTGGCAGCCTTCAAGTATCTCAAGAATCCCAATTCGGAAGGAGTTAAAAACATTAAGGATTTACCTTTACCTTGGGTACCTCTAGCAGTTCTACCAACACGGTGGATGTAATCTCTTGGATCATCAGGTGGATCGAATTGGATGATCCAGTCAACGGCTGGTATATCCAATCCTCTGGCAGCAACATCTGTACATACCAATATACCTTGCTTGGCATTACAGAATTCAAAGAATGTATTGGTACGCTTTTGTTGTTTTTGTTTACCGTGCAAGTCCAAAACTGGCAAATCGATATAGTTCAACAACTCACTGTAGAACTTGACACTATTACAAGATGACAAAAACACAATTATTTTCTTTTTCACGTTTCTCTTCAAGAATGAAAATAACAACAAGAATCTCTTGTCAGAATCACACACGACATAACCTTGTTCCAACCCATCGGCAGTGGACACATCCTTATCTGGAACAACATTGATATATAATGGACCTGGTCTCAAGGACATTCGGGCCAAATCTTCAACTTTCGTAGTTTGTGTAGCTGAGAACAACATGGATTGTCTGTTTTCGTTAGGTAAGATCTTGATAATTTGTTTCATTTCATCCTCGAACCCAATTTCCAAAATTCTATCGGCTTCATCAATAACCAATGCCTTCAAATTACTGAAAACAAAGCCTGGAGTGTTTTTCAAATGATCCAATAATCTACCTGGGGTTGCAACCAACAAGTTGACACCCTTGACCAATTTGGTAGCTTCTTGTCTTCTATCAGCTCCTCCAATGACAATACCACAAGTTTGGGAATGATATTGCATTAATTCACGTGCAACACCAAAGATTTGCAAGGCCAATTCTCTAGTTGGAGTAATGATCACTACTGCAGTACCATTTCTTGGTTTTATTTTCAAAGAATACAATAATTCAATAGCGGGTATTAAGAACGCCAAGGTTTTACCCGATCCAGTTTTGGCAGCACCTAACACATCTCTACCTGCCAACAATGGAGGGATGGTTTTAGCTTGAACTTTGGTCATCTTAGTGAATCCCATTTCCTTAATTGCTTTCATGGTTGGTTCAGAAAAATCTTGGTTTTCAAACAAATCACTTCCTGCTTCCCCCTCTTCCTCGTCTTGTTCTTCGCCCAGGGCATCTTTGGAAACTTGTGGTTTGGTTAATTCTTGAAGTCTAGCTTCATCTCTTGCTTCTTTCTTAGATTTCTTGGATTCCGATTTCAGTTCAGGATCTTTAATGTCTTCCCCTAATAACCCTGCAACTTCATCAAAGTCTGCGTCTAACTCACCAACAGCCTTTTCATTATCTTCAACTTCTGGCTCCGATTCAGATTCTTCACGAGATCTCTTTTTGGATTCCTTACTGACAGATTTCTTCGATGGAGCAGAAGATTTCAGTTTATTGCTCTTCACCTTTGGGGATTTTGCCATGTTTGGTTTGTTATTGGTGATGGTTGTCTGGAGAGTGAAATTAAAGGGAAACTCATCTCATCTAACAAAAAAAAATTTAGAACCAGAAAAAAAAAAATCCAAACTCACTATCTTAGTCGTGTACTTTGAGAAATATATATTAAAACATCTGGAACATAGTAAAAAGATCATAAACACAATAAAACCATAAAGGAACGTTCTCAATAATCTAAATAATCTAAAATAAAATCAAACTATAACAATTATTCAACAATATAAACTCTACCTTCGTAAGGAGATAAAACGGATTCATCATAATCAGCATCAGCAACATTTGAAGCTACCAATTGGAAATCACCAGAAATCAATGGTTTAAAAGAGCCAACTGTTTCGTTAGAAAAGTTGAGAACAACATAGGCCTTTGGAGATTTAGCATCGATGAGTTCTTTTATATAAGTAAAAGTTTTGGTGTTATCATGATCCAAAACATGGAAAGTACCATAAATGAACAAATCCTTGTACTCCTTTCTCAATTTCAACATCTTCTGATAGAACTTCAACAACGAATTAGGATCATGTTGTTGTTGTTTAACATTGATATCTGGATAATTATCATTAACCTTCATCCATGGCGTACCTGTGGTAAATCCACCGTTGGCAGAGGCACTCCATTGGACTGGAGAACGGGAATGATCTCTGGCTACCAAATTGATCACATCCATTAATTTTTCTTCCTTTTCTTTGAAATCTGGATCATTACCATATTTGTATTTAAATTCGTTATAATAATTGGTAGTATAAACATCTTTATATTCCTCAATGGACCAGGATCTTGGTAAATTGGTCATACCGATTTCTTGACCTTGATAAATGAACAACGTACCAGTTAACGTGGTTTGCAACATAGCGATCAATTTCCCACTCTTGGTACGGTATTTTTTGTTATCGTCACCAAATCTGGAAATACTTCTTGGTTGATCATGATTTTCAATGAAAACAGTTGACCATGCATCCGTACCTTTGATGAAATCACTTTGATTTTGTACGGCATTTTTCAAATCAATCAAATTCCATCCGAAGTATCTAAATCTATCACTATTTTCCGTACCTAATTCAACAACATCAAAAATAAACATCATATTCATTTCTTTTCTAGAAGCACTGACATACTTCAAAGCTTCGTCTTTGGTCCAATGACACATTTCCCCCACTGTCATAATATCATATTTGGAAAATACTTCCCTGTTCATTTCTTGATGGAATTCATGGATTCTTGGTCCATTTGAAGTCAATTCTTTACTTGGTTGATGAAGTTGATCAATGTATGTGATTGGTGCGTGTGAAAATGATTGGTCTTTGGAATAAAACCCAGCCACATCGATTCTGAAACCATCAACGCCTTTATCTAACCAGTACTTGATGGCGGAGTTGTAAATAGCTTTTCTACATTCTTCATTTTCCCAATTCAAATCTGGTTGACCCTTCGCAAATAATCTTAAATAATATTCACCCGTTTTTTCGTCATATTCCCATGCCGAACCAGAAAAGTAAGACATCCAGTTATTTGGTGGCTGTCTGTTACCTTCAGCATCATATTTTGGCTTCTTCCAAATATACCAGTCTCTCTTTGGATTATCCAACGAGGATCTCGATTCTTTGAACCATTCATGTTCAGAAGAAGTGTGGTTGATAACCAAATCACAGATAATCTTCATACCTCTTTCATGACAACCATCAATCAAGTCTTGCATATCTTGTAAAGTACCAAAATCTGGATTGATATCTTCATAATCACTAATATCATAACCCATATCTTCCATTGGAGATTTATACATTGGACTTAACCAAATGATATCAACCCCCAAATCTTTAATATAGTCCAATTCGGAAATAATACCTGGAATATCACCAATACCATCACCATTTGAATCTTTGTATGAAGCTGGCCAGATTTGATAAATTGAAGCATCTTTCCACCATGTGTAATCAATAGTCATGATGTTAATAAGTAGCGAATGAATGGGGTTTGTTCAAAAAATGGAAGCCCAATTTTTTATAAAAAAAATTCCCTCCTATGTGCATGATTCTTATAAGAATTCTTTAGCTCAACGAAGTTTTTTTTGCATCATTTTTTACACCCACAAATGCCGCATTATTTCTCGCAAGATTTGACATAATGGGGCAATATGGTATGAACCTTAATTCGTCAACAATGAATTCATTGTTTGCAAGTTTAGATTCAATATGAAGAATGCTTGGGTGTTATATTTTTTTTCTCGTGTCTTTGTTCTTTTTTTGGTCAAATTCTGAACTGGTCGAATAAATCCAACAAATTTGTAACACCTTGGAATCGACAGATCTCCGCCAAAAAAAAAAAATTGTACATAGGAAATATGCCTCGGAGCACAACCGAAGTTCTTAGTTTCATATCTTCAAGTTCCGTAAGTCATTCCTGAACTGTGAGCAGCGTCCAAATCATGATATTTATTTTTAAGCTTAATGCAGAGAAACTTGTTAAGTTTGTAAATTTAACCGCGTTGGCCCGCCCACTCCCCCCCTCCTTTCAATCCCCAAGATGGCTCATTTTGTAATCTTTTTGTAGCATTTTTCTTATTGCTATTTTTTTGCCGTGCGCTCCTCAGAAGAGTTCCTGTTTCGGTCAAATGAAGCTTTCTATTGTCGGTTTAATACCCTGGAAAAACTCTGGTTACAGATACGTTTTTCGTCTTGTGAGAAATCTTTTTTGCCCTGATCTTTTTTATTCTCGCAACAACGTTTGTCCGAAAATGGAAAAACAGGGCGAAAGAAATAAATAAAATAAATTAAAAGAAAATAAAGTAATTCTAATGTCCGAACATAATTTGTAGGTGTGAGATGAATGGAAATAAAAAAAATATCCACTAACTTGCTATGTTTACTTCTCTTTGTTCCCTTCGTCATATTTCTATTTTGCTTTTGAATGACCACTGGACTGGACCTAACTTGGCCAATTTCATTAAGCCTCGAAATAAAAAATGATCAATACCCATACCAAATGACTTGTTAAATTCCAGGGCGGCGGGGGAACAGTTGAACACAAACCGATGAAACGAATACCATCATACCATATTCGATCTTAACGGGAATAAAATGGAACAGGAACAATGGAAGAATCTGGGGTGCATTCTTGTAAAACCATACACACTTTGATTAACTTTAAAAACGAGATACACTCCGCCGATCGGAACAATTCTCGCGAAAATTTTCCCCAACCCAATTAAATAAGCCTATTTTAAATTCACAAAATCTTTTGCTTGCGTTATCGCTAATTTCTAGAAGTAACTAAAAAGAAAAAAATAAAAAAACGCCGTACTCGGTTGAGCTCCCTGTCAATCAGCTAAAACTAGAAGTAAAAAAATATCTTGAAACGCTGGGGGAACAGGGAGTAACTTGAAGTTTTTGATAATAATATTATAGTCCTGTCAAAAGAGAAGCATTTTGGGTTCAAGGTAGTAGATATTAGCTCTCCACTAAAGCGCCAAAACGCATTGGTAGTAGGTGTGAGTGGGAGAGCATAATTTGTACAGCTCATTGCTCTGTGGTAATAAATTGTTTTTCCCAATTGTTCCGGCAGTGTTTTTTCCGCTATTTCTTTTTGAACTTTTACGGTATCGCATTTAGTAATTTATGCGTGTGGGGAATGTGGAGACAAATTTCGTATCGTTTTGTGGATCAATTTATGTGCATACGTGTGTATGAGTTAATTTACATGTGTGCAATTGGGAACATCAAAACTACAAGAGCAAAAACATCGTATCAAAATGACCGCTACCAATAGGATACCATTCACATCGATTTCGATAGCATGGTTGATTAGAAAAAAGAAATAGATGGTGGTTCACTGTTTATTTGGGGAGTCGAAAGTGGTACTAATCGTGTTTTCTTTTTTTTCATTTTCTCGCAATAAATCGCGGAAAAATGGCCCCATGCAACACGGACTAAATTGATTCTCCATGTTCAATTGTGAAGACAATGAAATGGGTATGTAGTTTGTCATTCAGCCTCGTCTACATTCAGATGGACTATTACACTAAACTCATTTATCCTTACATTGCGATGATTGGATCTATATAAACCGCTCATTCTCGCCAATATTTTCTCAGCAGGATTGATTTTTGAATACATTACATCTATATCCCAATAGACAATGACTGTTGAAGAATATGCTCCAGAAAAGAAGCAGATTGCTTCTGAATCTATTCTTAGTTTAGACGAAAAACCAACTGCAACCCACGATTCAATTGAAGTTAGCAATCCAAATGTTGATGACTACATTGCTAAATTCTTGGACATGTCCAACACTGCTAGAGCTGAAGATGAAAGAGATAAAACCATGCCGCTCAAAGAATGTCTTAAAACATTCCCAAAGGCATGTTTCTGGTCGTTTGTTATTTCTACCGCTATCATTATGGAAGGTTACGATACCAATTTACTTGCCAGTTTTTATGCTTATCAAGGTTTTGCTAAGAAGTTCGGTAAATATTACCCAGATCTTGGAGAATACCAAATCCCTGCTAAAGATCAAATTGGTTTATCCATGTGTTATCAAACTGGTGGTTTAATTGGTGTCTATATTGGTGGGTCCTTTGTCGATGTTTGGGGTTATCGTCCAGTTCTTATCCCAGCTTTGATCACTTCTATTGGATTAATCTTTATGCAATTCTTTGCTCCAAATATTGGTGTTTTGATGGCAGCTTATTTCTTGTTGGGAGTCAACTGGGGAAGTTACCAAACCACTTGTGTTTCATATGCTATGGATGTTGCTCCTACTACATTGAGATTGTATCTTACCACATATATCAATTGTTGTTGGGTTTTTGGTCAATTGATCTCATCTGGTGTAATCAAAGCTATCCTGAACCTGTCTGATCCACACGCTTACAGAATTGCCTATGCTATCCAATGGGCTTGGCCATTACCAATAGCTATTCTTGTGTTCCTTGCTCCTGAATCCCCATACTTCTTAGTCAGAAAGAATAGATTGTCTCAAGCTAAACATTCCTTGACTCGTTTGTTGTCGGAAAATGAATACTTACCCGATAAGAACCTGATTGCCGAGAGTATATTGACCAAAATTCAAATGACTATCAAGGAAGAAGATGCCATTTCCAAAGGATCTTCCATTTTGGAATGTTTTAAAGGTACCAACTTTAGAAGAACAAGAATTGCTGCCTTCACTTGGTTGATTCAAAACATCACTGGTTCCAGTTTGATGGGTTATTCCACTTATTTCTACCAACAAGCTGGTGTTGCCGTGTCCATGTCCTTCACTTTCTCCATTATCCAATATTGCTTGGGTATTGCTGGTACTCTTGGTTCCTGGTTCTTGTCACAAAAAATGGGACGTTTCCCAATTTATTTCTATGGTTTATGTGGAATGACTGCTCTTTTATTCCTCACTGGTGGGTTGGGTTGTGCTGATTCTAAATCAACAAAAATGGCTACTGGTAGTATGCTTTTGATCTATACTTTTCTTTATGATTTAACCATTGGTCCAATGTGTTATTGTATTGTTGGTGAGATTCCTTCTTCCAAATTAAGAGCCAAGACCGTCATGTTGGCAAGAAACTTGTATAATGTTGCTGGTATTATTGTGGCAATTGTCACTCCATACATGTTGAACCCAACTCAATGGAACTGGAAAGCTAAATCTGCATTTTTATGGGCCGGTTTTGCTATTATTTCCGCTACTTGGGTTTACTTTGAATTACCAGAAACCAAAGGTAGGACATTTGCAGAATTGGACAAATTATTTGCTGATAAAGTTCTGGCTAGAAAATTCAAACATACTCATCCAAAAACTTTCGATGCTGGTGAATTGATGGAAAAGATGGGTAACGAAGGTGTCAAAGCAGTTGTCAATGATACCGAACACGTTGAATATGCTGAAATTGAAAGTAAAGCTTGATTTCGGAATTTATTTTTTTTATTTTTGTTTCTGCTTATTCGTTCTGATTAGTTGGTTTCGTTTGACGAAAGACTCTTACATAGACCTAATTCTTGTTGATACATAATATAATTCTTGTTTTTCAGTTAATCTTTTTAATGAATTCTATTCGTAATTATGCGTTCTTGTTCTAAAAACTGGTCCTCAGCAATCCTTAAAACATTTTGTAAAGCAACGGTTGTTGTTAAATCATATTCTTTTGTTAAAAGACTCATCTTCATGTACTCCTCTAGGTGTTTTGTAAACATTACTCATTAGAAATGGTTTTGTGTCACTTGTGATCCCGCCCATTTTTTTGCTCTCTTTCTTTCAAATAAATTTTTCAATATTTTAGAACCCGTTATTCAGCAATCAGAACTACATATACATACACAACGTCAAAGACATGGCCACATACACTGTTTCCTCAACCAAGTCATACATGCAGGCCATGCAGCCCATGATGGAAGCTCTTGACAGGTTAGATATCAATAGACGAGCAGAGAAGGTCCCAACAATTGATAATGAAAAGTCAAAAATTACATCCATTGACAAGATATTAGACAAGTTTGTCAACATATCTATCGACTCATTGGAAGCAATAAAACCAAGCAGCTCAAGTGATTCAATTGCATTACAAGAAATCGTACAAGAATGTGGAAGACTTAGTAAGAATCGTGGTCTTGACGAAGGTGAAATCTTCACATTAATCAAATCGTCCTTCCTACAAAGCTCAACCGATGAGGAGCTTCAATCGTCATTATTTGACATCTTGGGATTTGATGAATTTGATTTGATTTCCAAAATTGTTCAGAATAAGAATGCGTTCTCCACGAGAGAATCACTGGGCTTGATGACGGCAGAAGACAGAGCTCAACAAGTAATAGAAAACCATAGAAGAACTAAAAATCAGCCTTTATTACCAAAATCTTCCACACAAAGATATCCGAACGTGTATAAGAATCCTGATGTCGGAAACATGATTTCAATTACAGGGAAGAAATTTTCGTTGCCAAAGGGGACAACCAGGGAATCATTTGCCACACATGAAGAGTTGATAATACCCTATCCCGAAAACCAAAAAAACAAATGGATATCCGACAGGCATTTAGTGAAGGTTACTGATTTGGATTTCTTGTGTCAGGGTACATTTAAGAACTACAAAACTTTGAATAAGATGCAAAGTTTGGTCTACCCCGTGGCCTACAACACCAATGAAAATATGCTTGTTTGTGCACCAACGGGTGCTGGTAAAACTGATGTTGCATTGCTAACCATATTGCATTGTATCAATCAATTTGTGACGGAGACAGCAAATGATGAAGGATCTGTGACGGTCGATATTGATTACAATGAATTCAAGATTGTTTATGTTGCACCATTAAAGGCATTGGCGGCCGAAATCGTGGAAAAATACAGCAAGAAATTGAAGTGGTTAGGGATAAATGTCCGTGAATTGACTGGTGATATGCAATTGACAAGGCTGGAAATTATGTCAACCCAAATCATTGTCACAACTCCAGAGAAATGGGATGTGGTAACGAGAAAGCTGACTGGCGATTCAGAATTGGTCGGGAAAGTCAAGCTTTTGATCATTGATGAAGTCCATTTGTTGCATGAAGATAGAGGTTCTGTTATTGAATCATTGGTTGCCCGTACTTTGAGGCAGGTCGAAAGCACACAGCTGATGATCAGAGTTGTGGGGTTGTCTGCTACTTTACCCAATTATATGGACGTGGCAGATTTTCTTGGTGTCAATAGAAATGTGGGGATGTTTTATTTTGATCAAAGTTTTAGACCTGTACCGTTGCAACAACAGGTTTTGGGTGTAAGAGGTAAAGCAGGATCCAAGTTGGCAAGAGAAAACATCGACAAGATCTCGTATGAAAAACTCGCGGATTATGTGAATCAAGGATTACAAGTTATGGTTTTTGTTCATTCCCGAAAGGAAACAGTCAATTCTGCCCGAAATTTTATTCACATGGCACGAGAACTTGGAGAGCTGAACCTTTTTGATTGCTCAGAATCAGATTCATACGAGAAATTCAAAAGAGAAGTTTCAAATAAGAACCGAAGCAAAGAAATGAAAGAGTTATTTCAGTACGGATTCGGTGTCCACCATGCGGGTATGTTACGTACTGATCGTAATTTGACTGAGAAAATGTTCGAAAGCGGGGCTATCAAAGTCTTATGTTGTACTGCTACACTTGCCTGGGGTGTGAATTTACCAGCAGCTGTTGTTATCGTCAAAGGAACACAAGTTTATGATTCCAAGGCTGGTGGATTTGTTGATTTAGGAATATCTGATGTTATTCAAATTTTTGGCCGTGCTGGTAGACCGCAATATGAAAAGTTCGGTACTGGTATCTTGTGCACCACGAGTGATAGGTTAGATTATTACGTTTCATTGCTTACACAACAGCATCCTATTGAATCCAAGTTTGCGGAGAAGTTAATCGACAATTTGAATGCAGAAATATCTTTGGGAACTGTCACCAATGTACATGAAGCCGTGCAATGGTTGGGTTATACCTACATGATGGTTCGTATGAAGCAAAACCCGCTTGGGTATGGTATTGACTGGAGGGAATTGCAGGAAGATCCAACTTTGACAAATAAGCGAAGGGAGTTGATCGTTGTTCATGCAAGACGACTCCATCACTTGCAAATGATCATATTTGATGAAGATTCGGAAGCATTCACACCTAAAGACTTGGGAAGAATTGCATCAGATTTCTATTTGTTGAGTAACTCGGTCGAAATATTTAACCAAATGGTTAACCCTTTGGCAACCGAAGCTGATATTTTGTCGATGATAAGTATGAGTAGCGAATTCGACAGTATCAAGTTCAGAGAAGAGGAGTCAAAAGAATTGAAAAACTTGCTTGAAGAAGACGCACCTTGTCAAATTGCTGGTGATGTTGACTCCTCCCAAGGCAAGACAAACGTGTTGCTCCAGGCGTTTATTTCCCAAGCTACCATCAAAGATTCTGCGTTAATCTCGGATTCAAACTATGTTGCACAAAACGCTGCAAGAATATGTCGTGCATTGTTTTTAATTGCCATGAATAGAAAATGGGGGAAGTTGATGAAGATCATGTTGTCACTTTGCAAATCTATTGACAGACGAATTTGGGCATTTGAGCATCCGATGACACAATTTGACTTGCCACAACCAGTTTTACGAAACATTCGTTCGAAGAACCCATCCATGAACACTCTCAGAGATATGGATGCTGGGGAATTGGGTGACTTGGTGCACAATCAAAAAATGGGAAGCGTGATGTACAAGCTAATTGGGAAGTTCCCAGCTATAGAAATAGATTCAGAGATTTTTCCTATAACGACAAACGTCATGCGTGTGCATGTTGATTTGCATCCGGATTTCAATTGGGATGTAAAATACCATGGTCATTCCCAAATTTTCTGGATAACCGTGGAACATCCCGATGGAGCAGAGATATTACACGTGGAGAAGTTCCTTCTCAACCACAAGCAGATAAAGAGCCCACATGAATTGGATTTCATGATCCCTTTGGCTGATCCGTTGCCAAACCAAGTAATTGTTCGAGTTGTGTCTGATGTTTGGATAGGTTCTGAAACAGTCCATGCAGTATCTTTCCAGCACTTGATACGTCCAGCCAATGAAACTATCAAAACTGATTTGTTGCGATTGCAACCACTTCCAATCACAGCTTTGCATAACCAGCAAACAGAGAATATTTATAATTTTAAATATTTTAACCCTATGCAAACAATGCTATTCCATTCATTATACCACACCAACTCGAGTGTCTTTGTTGGGTCTCCCACTGGATCTGGTAAGACTGTTGTCGCTGAACTTGCCATATGGCATGCCTTCAACGAGTCCCCATCTTCAAAAGTGGTTTATATTGCTCCAATGAAAGCGTTGGTTCGTGAAAGAGTTGATGATTGGCGAGAGCGTATCTGCAAAAACACTTCACATAAATTGGTTGAATTGACTGGTGATTCCCTTCCTACTGTGCAAGAAGTCAAAGAAGCTGATATCATTATCACTACGCCTGAAAAATTTGATGGTATTTCACGTAATTGGCAAACCAGAAAGTTTGTGCAGCAGGTCTCCTTGGTTATTATGGATGAAATTCATTTGTTGGCCAGTGATCGTGGCCCCATTTTGGAGATGATTGTCAGTCGTATGAATTACATTTCTTCGCAAACCAAAAAATCTATTAGATTGCTTGGTATGTCCACCGCAGTTTCTAATGCATTTGATATGGCTGGATGGTTAGGGGTAAAGAATGGTTTGTTTAATTTTCCACAATCTGTTCGTCCTGTCCCGTTGCAGATGTATATTGATGGGTTCCCGGATAATTTGGCCTTCTGTCCATTGATGAAATCCATGAACAAACCCAGTTATCTTGCGATTAAACAACACTCCCCCTCCAAGCCAGTTTTGGTCTTCGTGGCATCACGAAGACAAACAAGGCTAACCGCCTTGGACCTTATTCACATGTGTGGAATGGAATCTAACCCAAGGCGGTTTTTAAAAATTCTGGATGATGAGTTACAAGAGGTGTTGACGAAGGTCAAGGACGAAACGTTACGGGTGTCTCTTCAATTCGGCATTGGTGTGCATCACGCGGGCTTGGTTGAGACAGATCGTCAAATAGCCCACAAGTTATTTGAACTGGGTAAAATTCAAATTTTGATTGCTACATCTACGTTGGCTTGGGGTGTGAATTTACCTGCACATTTGGTTATTATCAAAGGTACCCAATTTTTCGATGCCAAGATCCAAGGATACAGAGACATGGATTTGACTGATATCTTGCAAATGATGGGTAGAGCAGGTCGTCCAGCATATGACACTAGCGGTATCGCTATAGTTTATACTAAAGAATCCAAAAAGGTGTTTTATAAACATTTCCTCAACTTAGGTTTCCCGGTGGAATCATCATTACATAAGGTATTGGATAACCACGTGGGAGCAGAGATTTCTGCTGGTACTATTACTACTAGACAACAAGCAATGGATTTTTTGACTTGGACTTTCCTTTACAGAAGATCTCATAATAACCCAACTTATTATGGTATAGAAGATGTGTCACAATATGGCATTTCTCAGTATTTGGCCAAATTGATTGATCTGACGATTGACAACTTGGTAGAGTCCAAATGTGTTTACACTAAAGGTTCTGGTGAGTTGCATGCCACACCTTTCTTGGATATATCATCGTACTATTATCTTTCGCATATGACGATGAGAAATTTTGTCAAGAATGTAAATTCTGAGTTAGAGTTTAGAGATTGTTTGAGACTCCTTTGCGAGGCCGCCGAGTACAATGAGTTGGCAACGAGACACGGTGAAGAGTTGATCAATATGGAAATGTCACAAGCTATGAGATATCCGGCAGAGGACTTGAAATATGAATTCATTTGGGATCCCCATGTCAAAGCTTATTTATTAATTCAAGCATTCATAAGTAGGGTGGAATTGCCAATTGCTGATTACGCTCAAGACACAATATCCGTGTTGGACCAAGCGTTACGTATCTTGCAAGCCTACATTGATGCAGCTGCAGAATTGGGATATTTGAAAGCAGTGTTGTCGTTCATCGAATTGATGCAATGTATCAAACAAAGATATTGGTACGACGACGATCCTGTTTCTGCATTACCGGGTTTGGAAATATCACGGTTGACAGAAAAGAAACAACTCACTTTGATGGACCTTGGGTATATGAAACCGGGACAATTATTTAAAGTGGCTAATAAATTACGTGTCAGTGGAGCGAAAATTGAAAAAAAATTCAATGATATTGAAGTAGATGATGAAGAAGCTAGGAAACAGTTTGTCAGAATAGCTTCACATTTACCAGCTGGTTCATTTGAAGTGAGTCAAATCGACCAAACACTGGTCAGAGTTCTGTTGACTCATGATAACTTCCCATTGAATAATGAGTTCAAAGTGTATTGTCCACATTTTCCAAAACCTCAAAGAGAGTCTTGGTTTATCGTTGGTCATGATGGCAAGGAGTTGCAAATACTAAAGAGAGCATCACCAAGAATGTCGCATAAGAAAGGGTTGGTTTCATGTGACTTGGAAATTCCAGAAGATTTGTATGGTAAAGAAATAACCATCGACTGTGTTCACGATGCTTTGGATCTTAGATACTCCACCAAGATTAAATTGTTATAGAATGTTATATTGATCATTTCTAGAAGTGGTCTTCTGTAGAAAATATATTCAGAATCACTCCAAAAATTGAAAACAATCATACAAAACATATATCATTCTATTCATTTGAGAGTTAATCTCAATCTATAAACAGTAAAACATTAATCCAAAAAATTTGAAAAAAACAAGAACATTATAAAAAAAAGGACTATTCAACAATGTAGACTCTAGCTTCCCATTGAGTCAAGGTAGCTTCTGAATATTCAGCTTCTGATGCATTTGAAGAAATCAATTTGAAATTTCCTTTAATCAATGGAGTAAATTTAACATCATCATTAGACATGTTAAGAGCAACATAAGCCTTTGGAAATTCGGCATCTGGTAATTCTTTTAAATACGTGAAAGTTTTATCATTATCATAATCCAAAATATTGAAATCTCCATAAATGAACAAATCCTTGTACTCCTTTCTCAATTTCAACATCTTCTGATAGAACTTCAACAACGAATTAGGATCATGTTGTTGTTGTTTAACATTGATATCTGGATAATTATCATTAACCTTCATCCATGGCGTACCTGTGGTAAATCCACCGTTGGCAGAGGCACTCCATTGAACTGGTGATCTAGCATGGTCCCTGGCAACCAAATTGATAACATCCAATAATTTCTCTTCCTTTTCTTTGAAATCTGGATCATTGCCATATTTCTCTTTGAAAGCATTATAATAATTGGTGGTATTAATATCTTTATATTCTTCAATCGACCAAGATCTTGGTAAATTGGTCATACCAATTTCTTGACCTTGATAAATGAACAAAGTACCAGTTAACGTGGTTTGCAATGTAGCTAATAATTTGCCACTCTTCTCGGCATATTTCTTGTCGTTACCAAATCTTGAAATACATCTTGCATTATCATGATTTTCAATGAAAACAGTGGACCAAGCATCAGTACCTTTGATGAAATCACTTTGGACTTGAATAGCTTCTTTGAAATCCTTCAATTTCCAACCCAAATATCTGAATCTATCTTGATCATCACTACCCAACTCCACAATGTCGAACAAGAACATCGTGTCCATCTCTTCTCTAGCGGCACTGACATATTTTATAGCTTCTTCTCTCTTACAATGACCAACTTCACCAACAGTCATAATATCGTATTTGGAGAAAACTTCTCTGGTCATTTCTTGATGAAATTCGTGAATTCTTGGACCAGTATGGGTGTATTTTTCAGATGGTTGGTAGATCAGGTCTTTGAAAAGAATTGGAGCATCAGCAAATGATTGATGTTTAGAATACAAACCAGCAGTATCAATTCTGAAACCATCAACACCTCTGTCTAACCAGAATCTTAAAGCTGAATTATAAATTGCATTTCTACATTCTTCATTTTCCCAATTTAAATCAGGTTGTCCATTGGCAAATAATCTTAAATAATATTCATTGGTTTTTTCATCATAGGTCCAAGCTGATCCGGAAAAATAAGACAACCAGTTGTTTGGTGGGTGTCTGTTACCTTGAGAATCATATTTGGGTTTTTTCCAAATGTACCAGTCTCTCTTTGGGTTGTCCAAGGAAGATCTCGATTCTTTGAACCATTCATGTTCAGCTGACGTATGGTTAAGCACAGAATCACAGATAATCTTCATACCTCTTTCATGACACCCATCAATCAAGTCTTGCATATCTTGTAAAGTACCAAAATCTGGATTGATATCTTCATAATCACTGATATCGTAACCCATATCTTCCATTGGGGATTTATACATTGGACTCAACCAAATAACATCAATTCCTAAACCTTTAAGATAGTCCAATTCAGTAATAATACCAGGGATATCACCAATACCATCACCATTGGAATCCTTATATGAAGCTGGCCAGATTTGGTAAACGGTGGCATCTTTCCACCATCTATAATCAATAGTCATAGTTGGTAAGGAGTTTCCAAAAAAAAAAAAAGTAAATTATTCAGACAGAAATATTGTTTATTGATCCAAGCGTTGTTGAACAGCAAAATTGGTTCTCTAAAGCTATAGTGAAATCTTTCTAGCTCTTTTTTAGTTCATTCCAGATTCCATTTGTTTTACTCATCTTTATATATGGAAATTGGAAAGTTTATCGGAATGATAATTTTTCAAGAATGCTTCTTGGTTTTCTTCCATTTTTTTTTTCCGATAAATATTGCGTACATTTGGATTCACACTGTTTTTTCCCACATGTTTGGCTAAAAACTTTCAACAAAAAACCTTAAACTATGTGGGGAGGGGAAAGTTAGCATAACCAACTACTAAGTCACACATTTGTTTGGGAAATATAGGATGTGTTGCACTTGGGATACAAAGACGTGAACAAGAAATAAGGGAATAGGGAATGCCAATCCCGAATGGAGCGTAGTTTTCATGTGTCCGGTCTAATTGTCTTCGTACCACTCACTCCACAAAATGCGCCCTAGTAACACTTAATACCGGAAAAAAAAAACAAGGCAAGTGGTTCATTTGTGATCGCTAAGTATCTCGCTGTTATTTTCAACAATCCACACCACGTCCAGTATCCGTACGGCAATGGGATTACAATCTTGCATTCCAGGGATAAGGCGTCGAAGGAAAAAACCAAACAATGAAGCTGTTGAGAAAGCCTCGTGCTTGATGAGAACCAAATCAACTGCTGGTATGACTTAAACCAGAATTCTTGAGGTAGAAAGACAACCAAACAAAAGAGCAAAACGAAAAGAAAGAGCTCCATATTCCTACATGCGTTCTCCTGATTATGCACCGGAAACTATTATCCGGGGTCGTGCTGAAACACTGGTGTACTTCAAAAGAGAACTGCAATGTTAGGCCATGCCGTTCGCTACCTATCTCGCACAAATTCTCGGAATTTCACAATTCATTAGCCATACGGAATAATTTGATGCACGGGGGTTATTCTATTCAGTTTAGTTCTTTGTCTTTAATAAAGCCACGGACACCAGTTTTCTTGGGAATACCATTACTCGGTGAAACGGAAAACTTTATGATACACACAAAAGTTTCTATATCTATGTTAGGAGGGGTACGTGTTTGGAGTCACAATTGAGGAGAGGCAGTGTCTTGGGGCGTGTGACTGACATCGCACAGTTAAGCAACCAAAGTTTCAGATATCAATTATAGCAATAGTCATATACCTCGCGTGATTATTCTAGGAACCTTCTATTTATGTCGTCCCACCTTTTGCGCGTCCCAAAATTCCAGGAACGATCGAAAGTTCAAGAATAGGTTGTATTTGTATTCGGTTTTTGAGTGAAGTTTAAGAAGTATCCTGAAACTTGCAGAATAGTTTTTCCGAGAAATTCGCAATAGAGTATTTTTTTAAAAAAATTTGCGTGACACAAAAATGAATTGTTCCGAAAATATATGGTTTTTCAAAAAGAGTAGCGACAAACTACCTCTCTGTTACAAGCTATTTACGCATACTTTACTATTCCCATAACGAATATATTTGGGTATATGATTTAGAAACTGTTTGATTTTGAATCCAACTCAAACTCAATGAATACTAACTGGTAGCAATTGTGCCTGAAAAATTATTGCGAAAAAAAACTGCGAAGATTCAGCTGCGCAACAATTGTCGGGATATCAAGCAACGCGTGGGAAGACTGCCACAGAGTAATAGCCTTGTTTACCGCTAGGAAACGAAGGAAAAAAAAATTTTCCTTGGTATCATGTACAACTGCAAAAAACTAAGTTACATTGTGAAGCACCCCATGGAGCGAGCTTCGGAGAAAAATCGTAAGAGATCGTGGAGTTCGGACCATCTTAATATAAAAACATGATATTTCGCCTTCTATAAGGATATCCCTTGTTTGCTTTTTTTTTTTAACATCATAAACATCCTACCCAGACAATACTATTGTATAGGTACAAAAAAATAATCGATTGACGAAATGATTGAAGAAGGGACTTCGAAATTGAAAAAGCTGTATTCCACACCGTCCATTAAAACTATTGACATCAAACAAGATGCGAATCACATTGAAGTCCTGGGTCAAAACAATGTTGATGATTATATCAGCAGGTTTTTGGATATGTCCAATGAAGCTAGAGATGAGGATCAAAGAGATAAGAATATGACGCTTTCTGAAGGTCTTAAAATGTTCCCCAAGGCTTGCTTCTGGTCCGTAGTTTTGTCTGCTGCTATTATTATGGAAGGTTACGATACGAACTTGCTTGCTAGTTTCTATGCTTATG
>JAJLZW010000184.1:0-18982 GCA_030572435.1 Candida labiduridarum | reverse complement strand
ATCAAGTTGATTGAAGACAACATGGCTGCCTTGTCGTCGCAAGGGTTGCGTGTCTTGGCGTTTGCTACTAAAGAATTGGGAACTGCAGACATCGCCGACCGTGAACAAGTCGAATCACATTTGATTTTCCAAGGGTTGATTGGTATTTATGATCCACCAAGGGAAGAAACAGCTGGATCGGTCAAGGCATGTCACAGAGCCGGTATCAACGTCCATATGCTTACCGGTGACCATCCGGGAACTGCCAAGGCCATTGCCCAGGAAGTCGGTATCTTGCCCCACAACTTGTACCACTACAGCGAGGACGTCGTCAAGGTCATGGTGATGACTGCCAACGAGTTCGACGCCTTGTCGGATGACGAGATTGATAACTTGCCCGTGTTGCCCTTGGTCATCGCCCGTTGTGCGCCAAAGACCAAAGTGAGAATGATTGACGCCTTGCACAGAAGAAAAAAGTTTGCTGCCATGACTGGGGACGGCGTGAACGACTCCCCGTCGTTGAAGAAAGCAGATGTTGGTATCGCCATGGGGTTGAACGGGTCCGACGTTGCCAAGGACGCCTCCGACATTGTGTTGACCGACGACAACTTCGCATCCATCTTGAACGCGATCGAAGAAGGTCGTAGAATGTCGTCCAACATACAAAAATTTGTGTTGCAATTGTTGGCAGAGAATGTTGCGCAAGCTTTCTACTTGATGATTGGTCTTGCCTTTATCGATGAGACCGGTTTCTCTGTGTTCCCATTGTCACCTGTGGAAGTTTTAAGTGTGCTTGTTGTGACTTCACTAGCACCAGCCATCTCACTCGGGTTTTGCAAAGCAGACGACGATATACTTGAAAAGCCGCCTAATAATTCCATTTTTACGTGGGAGATTATCATCGATATGATCGGTTACGGGATAATTATGGCCGCCAGTTGCTTGGTTTCGTTTGTGGTGGTGGTGTACGGCCGCGGAAACGGTGACTTGGGTCACGACTGTAACTCCATGAATGCAGACACCGATGTATGCAGCTTGGTGTTCAGAGGTCGTTCCACCGCTTTTGCAGTCATGACTTGGTGTGCGTTGATACTCGCGTGGGAATGTCTCCACCAAAGAAACTCGCTTTTGCTCACCCACCCACGTGAGCTCTGGGAAAACCAGTACTTGTTCTGGTCCATTGTGTTTGGCTTTGTTTCCGTGTTCCCGCTCATCTACATCCCCGTCATCAACACCAAGGTATTCTTGCACAAGGGCATTGGTTGGGAATGGGGTGTGGCCTTTGCCTGTACCGCATTGTTTTTGTTAGGAGCAGAGGCTTGGAAATGGGGGAAACGTGTGTTGTCCCGTACCGTCAAAGTCAAGAATCCAGAGTACGAGCTTGAAAGAAACGATCCTTTCGAAAGATACGCATCATTCTCGAGAGCCAATACCATGGTTGTATAGTATCCGTTTATGTACCTTTTTC
The DNA here is from genome assembly GCA_030572435.1 of Candida labiduridarum. Classification (NCBI taxonomy): domain Eukaryota; kingdom Fungi; phylum Ascomycota; class Pichiomycetes; order Serinales; family Debaryomycetaceae; genus Candida; species Candida labiduridarum. The sequence continues at coordinate 17,535 of JAJLZW010000184.1, read as the reverse complement.
TTAATAAAATTTAGAGTATTTATTTTTAAACAAAATGGTCAACTCATGACTACGAAAGAGGGGGGGTTAATATTTACATAAAATCATGAGCGATGGTGACAAGCGTTGGAATAAATCTAGCGATATTCAAAATGTTGATTAAATGGTAAAAATTGTGTGAATGACTGCGCAAGTTATGAAGCAAAATAGATTTGTTGAATCTTATATACGTTTGTTGTAAAGAGTGACAAGTTGGAACATTTCGTGTGAACACCAAGGATTTTGCACCAGCGAAATTCGAGGATACGGAAAACAAAACAGATAGAAATCCCCCCCCTGTCTTTCTGCAATACCACTTATGTATAGATTCTAATATGAATCCTCCCTTAATTCTTGAACTATATATTTGGTACTTTATTTCTCCTGTCCACTTCCATTTAGTTGTGTAGTTTTTCTGGAGCCCACTTTTAGTGTACATTATTATTATTAATCTAAAAGTACACGTGTTCACCACATACTTTCACCACCATGTATATCAAGGACCATATATTCCACTGGCCACGTTTTGATAGTCATACAATCATTATATTAAGTTTCCTTGTTTAACGGCAACATAATAATAACCCTTTGTTTCAAAACACCCACGGCTTCCGAAGTGTTAAGTTTCATCTGTAACTACTGTTATCATATTGCAATACTGGGATGTGATGTGAAAATCAGAAACAATGGTACCAAGATTGAGACAGGTGAGAGTTGCAAAGCTTGTGATGATAGAGAATATTTGATGGCATTTCGAAATAGAGATGAAGCGTTGAAACGAAAGTACTTACATTTTCTTTCAACCAAAGATTCTATGGATCACGAATCGCCTAAGTTTCGAGTACTGACAATCTCGAAGGAAGCTTCATTGCACGAAGGTGAGAAGAAATTCGAGGCAAAATTTAGAACGCAGCAATCGTCCGTAAATGTTGGTTCCTCTTCATATGTGGAACCATTCTCTCCTATTGCCATAGACTATGATGAAGAAGAACACGAAGAATTCGAAGAATATGAAAATGATGATAAAATAAATATTATAACGGAAGAAATGAATTCGTTGAGAGAAAGAATAGTGGATAAAAAAAGAGTGTTACGGGAGTATGAAGAACGGAAGAAAGCAAAGAAAATAGAGCAAAAGAATGAGGAAAGTGACTGATACAAACAATTATATTAGCGTAAAAAGTACAAGTAGGATTATTGGTAATCATAAAATTCAACGGTTTATCATTCAACTATAAATAGAAGTGGGTTGTCTACGTAAGTTAATTATTTAGATTACTTAGGGTATATAATGAATTACACTTTGAATGCATTACATCAGTTCATATACCTTTATTAAATCTCAAGGATATTGATTATATCCGTGATCGTTGGTTTCAACTTCATATAAGGGTTTAATTTTAATTGTGCACATTTTCATCTAGAACGAGATAATCCTTTATCACTGTATAATTTATTTCATAAACACTCTATATTTATTGCTATTCTATGATTTCCCATTGTCCAAACATTTCTAATCTCCCTCTCTACCTATCGCAACATCTGTTCTTTAACTTCAAATTGTCCTCCCAAATGCATGGTGTTGCCAAAAGCTTGAATGGTGCCTCCTTTGGTCTTCTTATTAACATCAACAACAGTGATGGAAGTGTTGAATGGAACCTTCAAATCGCCTTTTTTCAAGTTGTTATTCAATGAGTATCCCAATGACTCGTGCAAATACTTGGTAAATCTGGTGATCACACCACCATGCGTACAAAATATGGCATTATTAAAATCTTGATCAACAAGAGCTTTCCATTCCTTAGCTACTCTAGCACATAAATCATCATCTTTCTCTCCCAAGTTACGGAACCCAGGTCCATACGTTGCCAATGCGTCTTTCAAATACATCCCTTCAACCTTACCCATGTCCCTTTCTCTCAAGTTTGGCGTATATCTGACGTTGTTCTTTTCTTGATAAACCAAAATGGGTTGTAAGGTCTGTTGGCATCTGGTTAAATCTGAAGATAGGAAACCATCCATCGGGATCTTGGAGAAGTAACGTGCAACGATTTGGGCTTGTTCTCTTCCGGTATCATTCAAATCTGTATCTAAATGTCCTTGCAAAATCTTTTGTACGTTATGGTCTGTTTGACCATGTCTAACAATAAAGACCCTTATTATTTCCGGATCCGAATTCTCTAATACTTCAAATGTCATAATATGTCAGTTGATGATGATGATGATACTAGAGGAAAGATAACAGTTTCATTTCTTTTTTTTTTTTCGTCAGATGTTACGGCTCGCAACGATATTTATTAATCTCTACAAATCCTTGGCTACTTCTTTGAACTGTTCAAAAACTTCCTTCTTTATTTTGAAGCCATGAGTGTCTGCATTTGGGAATGTCTTTGATTTTACGTTTTCTTGATACTGCCTCACTCCGTCGACAGCCTGTTTAAAAAAGTCACTATACTGTTGCACAAACTTCGGAACGTGGCCCTCTCTCATGCCCAATAAATCGGAAATTACTAAAACTTGACCAGATGTATGTGGCCCAGCCCCGATTCCTATTGTAGGGATGGACAACCTTTCTGTGATGAACTGGGATAACTTGTTAGGGATGCACTCCAAAACTATGGCAAACACACCGGCTTCTTGTAAATTGAGACACTCTTTCAATATCCTTACCGAATCATCAACCGTTCTCCCCTGCAATTTGTATCCACCCAATGCATTGTGCTTCTGAGGAGTCAACCCAACGTGTCCCATAACTGGTATTCCGACAGACACTATTTTCTTAATGGTCGGAATGATCTCCTCATCTCCTCCTTCTATCTTAACCCCTTGTATCTTCCCTTTTTGAATTAACTTAATGGCCGTCTGGGTTGCCTGTTCTAATGAACTTTCGAATGAACCAAACGGCAAATCTGCAACCAATAAAGAATGTGAATTTCCTCGTTGAACAGATTTGACGTGATACAAGAACTCGTCCAAGGTCAATTCATTTGTATCATCGTACCCTAAAGTGGTATTAGCTAAGGAATCTCCTATAAGATTAATATCCACTTTGGCATGATCTAGAAATTGGGATGTAATGAAATCGTGGGAGGTAACCATGCAGATCGGTTCTCCACCGTCGTATAGCTGCCTTATATCAGCAAGGGTTTTTCTTGGAACATTGGTATATGAAGACTTGACAAATGAAAAGGTAGAGAAAAGACGACTCGGTCTTCCAAATGCTGATTTAAGCATATTTCTTTAAAGAAGTTATATAAAAAAAAAGAAGAACAAGAAGAATAAGAAGTTACTAAAAATCTGCACTTCGTCATTCCAAACGATCGTACCTTTGGAGCTGCCAAAAAAAAAAGAGAGGATTGAAGTTTTGAGAATTTTTCACAAATTACTCACAATTTGGTGAGGGTTAAGTTTGTTTGATCTCCGAGGGTACAGAAAAGAATCCAAAAAAAAAACGGTTCTGGCACAAAATGACGCTGTGTTAGCTCTATGGATATGCCATTTAACAGACGAAAGTCTATCGCAATAAAATAATTAGCAATCAAAGGTTTCCCCCATGCGTGATTGAGTAAGTTCGGCTACATGATCCCGAAAATCTAGCAACACTCGGCTTGAAAAATTATATATACACATTGTACGTGTAGTGAAAGGGGAGAAAAAAAAAGACCCCCACCTGCCAAAATGATGTTCAAAAGATTCTTTTCATCATCACCAAACCTATTCAAGATGGCAACTTTCAACAATTCCTTTTTAATGAATCACACATGTCTTCGTATTAAGGACCCAAAAGTTTCTGTTCCATTTTACACGGAGAATTTCGGTATGAAATTGATTGCCACGTTCCCATTTGCTGATTTTACGTTATATATGTTGAACTACGAAACAGAAGCCAACAAGAACCTCAATTGGTCTGCCAGGGAAGGTGTTTTGGAATTATGTCACAACCATGGTGTTGAAAACGACCCAGAGTACAAGTTGAACAATGGAAATGGTGAAAAAGATCGTGGATTCGGGCATATTTGTGTGTCAGTTGACAACATTCACGCTTTCCAAGATCATTTGTTAAGCAAGGAGGTTAAGTTCCAGAAGAAATTATCTGATGGCAGACAAAAGAATATTGCCTTTGCCTTGGATCCAAATGGTTACTGGATCGAATTGATTGAACACGGGATCAACAAGGTTGAAGCAAAGACCGATTCCTCTTCTTACAAATTGAATCACACCATGATCAGAGTCAAGGATCCGAAGAAGTCATTGGAATTCTATCGTGATGTATTGGGTTTCAAGTTGTTATCGACTAAAGAATTCTCTGAAGCGAAATTCACGTTATACTTTTTGGGTTATGAGCATGATCCAAATTTCAAGCAAAACTCTTTAACTATCGACGGCCAAGCCAAATTGGAAGGTATAATTGAGTTGACACACAACTGGGGAACAGAATCTGATGCTGAATTTAAAGGATACCACAACGGTAACAGTACTGAAAATGATGCTATTCAAGGTTACGGCCACACCTGTGTCAGTTGTGAAGATCCAGCCAAATTCTGTCAAGAATTGGATGAAAAGTATGGTGATAAGTTAGACTGGTCATTGAGATGGGATCAAGGCAATATTAAAAGGATTGCCTTCATTAGAGACCCAGATGGCTACTCGATTGAAATCTTGGGTCATGATTTGTTTGCCAGCAAGGCAGCCAATTTATGATCTTTGCAACATGTGTCTAGACTCAACCCTTTTATTTCCGCTGCAAATCCCCCAATGCGAGTACAAGTGAGAACACTATAAGTATATAATGTGTGCGACAAATCTTAGTAATACAATTCAGTTGTTTTTTTTTTCTCTTGCTTTTTGACGTTCTGTCTCAATTCGCTCCCTTTTTTTTCGACTCCATCGAACTCCACTACACTTTTTGTTACTGTGGTACAAGAAAAAAGTATAAAAACCATTGCAGTCGCCACATCCATTTTCAATAACACGCCTCCCTTTTTTTTATATGTTCCGCTCCCTCATATCGAAACGTTTATTCACTTCTTCCACAATGGTCTCATCCCAAGTCAAAAACAAGGTTGAACAATTAATCAAAACCAAGCCAATCTTCATTGCGTCTAAGAGTTACTGCCCATACTGTAAGGCTACCAAAAACACAATTGAAGCCATTACCAAAGATGCCTACATTATTGAATTGGACGAATTGGACGATGGTGCTGAGATCCAAGAAGCTTTGTTAGAACTCACTGGACAAAGAACCGTTCCAAACGTTTTCATTGGCGGTCAACACATTGGAGGTAATTCCGACGTCCAAGCTTTGAAGTCTACTGATAAGTTAGATGGCAAGATCAAAGCTGCTTTATAGATGCGTTAGTAGAATCTTGTGTATTTATCTATCTTTGTCTATTAAATGAAATATAACGAAATTGTTTTGTATATCACTATACCATACCTGTATCTATCTCTTTCTGTAAGGTAAGATCGCAAAATCTATGAAGCCAAAAAAATAAAAAAATGTGAACAGGAAAATTTTTCAATAATTTACAACGTATTGTCTCATTACAATAGTAATTATGTCAAACGTAGGTTTACAAGTTAGACAAGCCGTCCCGGCAATAGATCCAGTTGTGGCAGAGTATGCTGTTGGTTATATCCAACATGTTTCCAACTCGACGGAAGATAGTGTTTTAGCACAACAAGTGAACATCACACAAGAAATGTCGTTTATCAATGAATTATTGATCCAAGCGGGTGGATCTTTAGAAAAAGTACAAACCTTGACTGAGACTTTGTCGAAACAATTATCTGATAAATTGAATGAAAACATGGAAAAATTGGCCCTCACCGGTGATACTTCGAAACGTTTGTTAGATATCAACGTATTACAGAACAACAACAAGAGAGATATCAATTCATCTTTGGCTTTATTAACTAGTGGAAATGATATTGCACATACTGGTAGACAAATGGAAAGTAGAGTTGATAAGAAGAAATTGGAGAAACAAGAAAGAAAGATTGCCAAGAAGGTTGCTAAACGTAACAACAAATTTGTGAAATATGAAGCTTCTAAATTATTGAACCAAAAGAAGGAAGAAGATTACGATTCCTTCTTCTTGGAAATTAATCCATTGGACTTCGGTTCAAGCGCTGGTAAATCCAAAGATATTAAAATTGATAACTTTGATCTTTATGTGGGCGATGGTCAAAGAATTTTGAGTGAAGCTTCATTGACATTGGCATATGGTAGAAGATATGGTTTGGTTGGTCAAAACGGTATTGGTAAATCTACATTGTTACGTGCATTATCCAGAAGAGAGTTGAGTATCCCAAAGCACATCACAATTTTGCATGTGGAGCAAGAAATCAGAGGTGACGACACCCCAGCTTTACAAAGTGTCTTGGATGCTGATGTCTGGAGAAAGAGTTTAATTCAAGAAGAACAAAAAATCAACGAAAGAATTGCTGAGATTGAAAAATTAAGAACCGAGTTTGAAGAAGAATCCCTTGAAGTGAAAAAATTGGATAACGAGAGAGATGATTTGGAAACACATGTGCAAGAAATCAGTGAGAAGCTTTTTGAAATGGAATCTGATAAAGCAGAAAGTAGAGCTGCAGGTATCTTGTATGGTTTGGGTTTCACCAAGGAAACCCAAAACTTGCCAACCAAACAATTTTCGGGAGGTTGGAGAATGAGATTGTCATTAGCAAGAGCATTGTTCTGTCTGCCAGATTTGTTGTTGTTGGATGAACCATCAAATATGTTGGATGTTCCTTCGATTACCTTTTTGGCCAAATACTTGCAAACATATAAATCGACCGTTTTGGTAGTGTCGCATGATCGTGCATTCTTGAACGAAGTTGCAACTGATATTATCCATCAACATTCCGAAAGATTGGACTACTACCGTGGCTCCAATTTCGACTCCTTCTATGCTACTCGTGAAGAAAGAATTAAGAATCAACGTCGTGAATACGAGAGTCAAATGGCATACAGAAAGCATTTACAAGAGTTTATTGACAAGTTCAGATATAACGCAGCCAGGGCTCAAGAAGCACAATCGCGTATCAAGAAATTGGAAAAATTACCTGTATTGGAACCACCTGAAGATGAAAAAACCATCACATTCAAATTCCCGGAACCTGATAGTATATCGGCGCCAATTTTACAACTACAAGATGTCAGTTTTGGATACGATCCAAGCAAATTATTATTTAAAAGTGTCAACTTGGATGTTCAAATGGATTCGAGAATAGCGTTCTGTGGTGGTAACGGTACAGGTAAGACCACATTATTGAAGCTTATTATGGATCAGAATTCCCCAACTAGCGGTTATGTCAACAAGAATGGTAGATTGAGAATAGGTTATTTTGCCCAACATCATGTTGATGCCATGGATCTTATGCTTTCTGCTGTCTCATGGATGTCGCAAGCTTTCCCAGGTAAAACCGATGAAGAGTACAGACGTCATTTGGGGTCTTTCGGTATTACTGGTTCATTAGGTTTGCAAAAAATGGAATTATTATCTGGTGGTCAAAAATCCAGAGTTGCTTTTGCTGCATTGTGTTTGAACCAACCACATATTTTGGTTTTGGATGAACCGTCGAATCACTTGGATACCCAAGGTTTGGATGCATTGGCAGAGGCCTTGAACAACTTTAAAGGTGGTGTTTTGATGGTTTCGCACGATGTTTCGATGATTGACAGAGTTTGTAACGAGATCTGGGTGGCCGAAAACGACACTATATTTAAATTCCCTGGTGACATTTACGCATATAAGAAACACATTCTTGAATCTGCCGATATTGCCGGTGTTGTTAGGCAACATTAGCGTGTTTGTACAGTTTAAGTTATGTAAAGAGCAACCACGGTGTATAGAGAATCCAACAAACTTGCAACACGCAATAAAAAGAGCAAAAAAAAATACATCATAAGGACCGATCGCATCTTCGCTTGCAAGTACGGTCTTTCTTTTTCTTTTTTTTTTTTTTGAAAGTCTCTTGTTCTCTCTTTTACAATAACAACGGAAGACAACCAAGATAGACGGCCCTACGATAAGAATGTTGCCTGCACTTACACTTAAATACAAGTTGGGTTTGGGTCTTATGTTGACATACACCTCCTATGAAGTGTATATGCAGATCCGTACTCAATATATCATCCGCGCACGTAAGCAAGAGTTTACAAAACTAGAGAATGGATCTGATGTTGATATCAACAAGTTCAGGTCTGCCGTAGTCGGTGGTATGTTTGTGAATCCTTTTGAAGAGTATCGACCACAGACAGCCTTTGAATTCATTTTAGTTAGAATCATGCAACTATTTGAAAGTTTATATGGTAACCAAATTGAACTCCATAGTAAATTACCCAACCCACATGATGGTGCCGTTGAAGTTGAAGATATATTGAAAGTTTTCAAGCCAGATCTAGAAAGATTTAGAGCCAACTCCAAGGTATTGCAGACATGTATCGAAACCAATGACTTTCAGAAATTATCAGTAAAACCCGCATGGTTCAATTCAATCCCATTGCGTCAACAATTATTATTCACGTGGTTGGGCCAATCGTGCACCTTATTTCAAATCCTGGGGGTTAATTTTTTAACTGACCCCATCATCAGTGAACATTTGATTTCGCCAAACATCGGTCCAAAAAGATTGACACGTTCCCCAATGGATTATGACGACATCAAATATGCCACCCATGATAATATAAATTTCGTGTTGGTATCGCACGACCACCCTGATCATTTGGAGCTAGATTTGGCAGGGAAAATAAGAAACACCACAACTTGGATTGTCCCTCTTGGCTTGAAATCGAAATTGGCTAGAAAAGGTGTTTATAAAGTTATTGAGATGGATTGGTGGGACAAATTAGACATATCCAGTTATATCGGTGAAAACTTGCCAGATAAATATGAAATCGAATGTGTTCCGTCTATGCATTGGTCAGGAAGGTACATCATTGATTCAAATCAATCGTTGTGGTGTTCCTATGTAATTAAACGTAATGGGGAATCGATTGTCTATCATGCTGGAGACACTGGATACCTGAAGGAATTGTTTGATGTAATTGGTAAGAGGTGTGGTCCAATAACGTTAGCTTTGTTACCTATTGGACAATACTGTCCAAGTTGGCACCAGAAACCAAGACACATCTCACCTGAAGAGTCGTTACAAATTTGCTCCCAAGTGCAAGCTGCATTCATGAAAGGTATACATTGGGGTACTTTCAAATTAAGTGGGGAGCCGATATTGGAACCAAAGAACTTGTTGGGTGAACTTGCAGAAAAGATAGAGAAAAGGAAACAATATAGGGCTCCGGAGTTTGGATTGACGTATCTTTACGATTTGAAAACTAATACTGAAACCGAGATACATGTTTAGATAAATAATAGATTATACATTGTTACTGTTTTAGATTGAATTCTCTCAAAATCAAGAATTCCTATATAATTATTTTTTGCTCTTTTTTATGTTTATGTATATTTACACGGCTGGGACATTAAAAACACATTAATATAATTATTCATCTCTGTAGATGGCTCTCAATCTTGCCTTTTGCATTGAGATCATAGATCTTTCGTAGGCTTGGAAGCTAGTGTCTGATCTGATGACAGAACCAATAGACATGAATAAACCAAAGGTACCAACAGAACCCATTATATACTGTCCTAAGGTTCTCATGACCCCGTTTGGACCAGCGCCATTTTGCAAGATGGAGAAACCACCAAATAAAACACCCACACAAACACCAACTGTAGAACCCATTATGGCTCCCATTTTAAATTTTTCCCAGTTGGATGGCTGATGGCCAGCATATTGATATTGTTGAACTGGAGGCATGGTGGCGAACAAATATTTGCGTGATACTTCAGACTTCCGCTGTAATCGTCTTGGTCAGTTGGGCTTTCGTAATTGGTTTTTTTTTTTTTTTTCCTGCCTTTCTCTCACTCACTGTAAAGCTTGAACTTTAGCTACGTGCTTAACAAGAGACAAGAAACAAAAGCAAACTCGCCCAATAAGAAATTGTTCAAACACGACTCTCGACTCTTTGGAAAAAGTCTCCCACCATCAAAATTTCTTTCTTATTTGGAAAGCTCACAAGATACTTTCCCCAAGTTGAAGCTATTAGCATACACATAAGAAAGATGGGTTCAAATACCTCCAAATCTGAGACTAAAGTGTTTACTCCCGATACCCCAATTGACTTTAGTGCAACCTTCTTATCACAATTAGATGCATCTCCAGAAGTATGTACTTCGAATCACATTTTTACTCCCTTGTGCACATATACTAACTACAGCATATAGACCGATTTTTCTCGAGCCCAACATACTGAAAAGTACATTCAAGATAGAGTTGCAGCTGAGTTATCGAAATTAGAAAAGGAAACGATAAAGAATTTCAAAAGTACCACAGAAAATGCTCTATTGAAAGACGATAAAACCGAAACCAAACTTTCTGTGGCAGCAGCCAATGAGAAGATCACGAAATTGACTGATTTGTTAAAAGAAAATGCTATTTTGGCCAAAATTGCTATACCACCAAATGTACAAGAAGCTAGAGAAGCGGTTGTGAAATGTTTGAAAGATAACCAGGGAAAGAGTTTGAACTGTTGGGATGAAGTGGAAAATTTTAAACAATTAGTTAAAGAATTGTAGATGGTTTGATATCTATACATTTATATATATATACTTATATAAATCACTTACCTTATCATTATATATTTTTAAATATTCATTTCGGGAAAATAGTTTGATTCGTTCTTTTGTTTTGGTACTTACAATCCTAATCCTTTGTAGATCAATAATAAAGCAGAATCACTTTCACCACCTCCAGCTAATGTTTCGATTTTTTCTGTACTCACAGAGCTCACCTTGTCGTCATTAAACAACCACCATCTGTCGCCGTCTAAATCACATGGGTCTTTGACATAGGCTTTGTAATGACCACCGTCCGATGATACACCAGCATGGGTTACAACTGCATTCAATTCGTATACACTAGAAGGATTCTCAGTAATGGTTTCAAAGTTCACATTTGGCAAGGCCGATGCCAAATCGTCCTTGAATTTACTCTTTATGGAAACAATTTTCATTTCATCTTCTTCTTGTTGTTCCAAAGGAGTCAAACCTGTATCTTTTTTTGCTTTCTTGAAATCTCTTATTAAATCTAAATTGTCCTTTTCGACTTTTCTAATAGTATCTCTATTGGCAATCTTTTCTTGCTTTACAGAAGCATCCAACATCTCCGCCAAGTCCAATTCAAATGGAAATTGGACTCTTCTTAAAATCTTGGATTTCTTGTTGATATCTCTCTTCCAGAAAAATCTAATAAAATGAACTGTCAAATATTTTGGTAATCTTGTTATGGTTTTGGTGATTTCATAATCAGTATCGGCATTCAAAGTAGAATTGTGCTTTTCGATGGTTTCTTTTAAACCGGCAAAAATACCATCTCTCAAAAAATTCGTCTTGACATCAATATGACAATTCAATTTGAACGATTCTTCAAAACCTTGAGTCACGTCTTCTGGAATAGCTAAGCACTTGGTTTCAGTATTGAATGTGATCTTGAACAAATCATCGGCATTCAATGCAGTCCTTAACGAAGTCAAGATTTGAGAAAAAGCTTCTTCAGCATCTTGTTGCTTATAAATCCCATTTTGTTGTTCAGCAAATTGCGGGAATGATCTTCTGAAAAGGGAAATGAATATTGATGGCGTTATTGCTTCATGTTTCTTGGCCATTTGTAGGAAAACCGTTTTCAATGCCAAAACCAAATTATCATTGGTTTGACCAGATCCCGTGAAACTGAAATCTTTGACTTTGTTTTGAATGTCTTCCATTTGGAACAATGCTTGCAAACTTGAATTTAAGTAACAAGTGTTTCCCAAATTGGTTAATCCACTTGGTTCGTTGCTAACTTTAACCAATTGGTTCTTGTTTAAATCTTCAAGGAAAACTGGTTTGTCAACAGGTTTGGAAGGCAAATTCTTGTCAGGAGTGCCTAGAACCATCACCGGATTCTTCAAATCCAAAGAAGATACAATCACTTCATCAGTCAATTTCCCACCTTTGATTAAAATCTTTTGTCTTTCTGGAGGAATCAAGGTCGATTCTTGGATCTTTTCTTTCAAAACCTTCCCAGTATCGTCTTGTTGGAGTTGAATGTCAAAGGTTTTTCCTGCATTCTTAATGGTAACTTTTAAAATTGTTAGTATTGGCTAGTTGAACTATTTAACCTAGCAGTTTTTATACATACTTGTAAAAGTCATTTTATTTAGTTAATTGCAGTAAAGTGGCAACTGTTTGGTGGCTAGGAAAATAATTTTTCGATATCAATAGTCTAGTGTGAGAGAGAAGTCTACGCTTAGGAAGTTTTCTGTTGTTTTTTTTTTTTACGTTCCGTTCCTGTACACGTTCTAACAGATCTCAAAGAATAAACCACACCAATTTACTTTTGCTTATTCATCAAGCATACAATGTTGGTTCAATAATATACAATCACCGCCTCTTTCTGGATCTAAACCGTAGATGTAAAGGATGCCTTCGGTGGTAACGACGTATATGTGAAATAAGTTGACTTCCATCAAATCCTGTTTGGCACTTGCATTATCGCTAGCAAGATAGCTTTGTGGAATCAAGTCATGCTGCAAAACGTTGTTCATGACTGCAACTGATTTAGCATCCTTAGAATGAGCATTTATCTTTAAAGAAGCAAAACTTCTAGTTGGTTCCAAGATTGATGAGAATCTAGATGGTAAGAAATCTCCCATTTTCTGTGCAGCCTTTCTACCCAAAGTTTGTGAAGATCGTCTAATCATTCTTGCTACCGACAAACGGTTTTGATCAATGAGTGGTTCAGTTTTAGGAGAATTGCTTTGAGCATCTTCAGAGTTCACACTGGCATATGAGGTGGAAGAACCTTGTGATAGTTTTCTTTGCTTTGTTGGGAGGACTTCAACAGACTCGTCATCGTCGTCATCACCCATCTCTTCATCATCTGTTTCTTCGATATCGGAATCATCTCCATCGTCGGCGATATCATCAAATTCGTCCGAATTTCGTTTCGCATTTCTGGTTTGCTTTGAGGAGACTGAAGATTCGACCGGTGATCCTTCTTCAGCGATTGTTTCAACTGTGGGTTTCTTTTTCTTTTTATGCTTACTGGCCAATGATTCTTCGTCGCCCAACCGAAAGATATGAACGGTTAAACTAGAGCTTGTGGCTAGCATGTACTTGTCATCAGCACTGAAACGAAGGGAATAGATTTTTGTTGGGTATGTTCCTCTCCTGAATTGATAAAGTTTGGTGCCGGTTGCCACATCAAATATACGTACTATCGTGCCCTTATCGCTGGCTGTTGCTAACAAGGAGCCATCATTTGAGAATGCCATGGACGCTATCGTCGATTTGTGAGCCTCAATCACTGAAAGGGGTTGCAATGTGTTCACATTGAAAATTATAACATCGCCGACTCTATTAGGAGCCTTACTCACAGATACTATATTGTTCTGTACTGAATTCTGACCTCCGTTGGTATTTATGCCTGAAGCTAATAGTGAATCATGCGTGATTGTTTTGGGGGGTGACGGGTATGCCAAATAACTATTGATGCCATCATACGATATTGCACATAATCCACTCAAATTAGGGCTGGTCTCAATAGTATGTAACAATTTCATAGTCGTTATATCATAGAGATAAATTTGGTCTTCCAACACAACAATCAATCGACTTTCAGTTAACTTCACGTGTAATACTGTCAGTGGGAAAGTCAAATCACAAATGGTTGACTTGGTTTTCGTATTTATAATCTTGAGTTTTCGAGGCGATGATCCGATTTCTTCCCCTTGGGCAACTATTGCTAATAACGACGTGCAATATAGCATTTCCACAATTCCTATACTCTCGTCATTTCTGAATTGGAAGCCTCTTCCAAAATTCGGCAGACAATTGAAAATCTTGTATCCATTAGTTAGCCCGATTGCCACACATGATGCATCCTGATTGAATGTGACATAGTTTACGGATTCACTGCAGTTTGTTTTACTTCCAATAGATAAGGTGCCGTCGTTATTAAGACTGTTTGCGTATTGTTTCGTCAATTGGTGTTGTAAACTAGCAGTTGCAGAACTGGACAGAGCTTGCAACATTGTAAACTATTTCCTTGTGATGGCAACTGATGGAAAGAAATTAGAAGGTGCAGTGTATGGTATTATTAAGATCGAAATCGAAGCCAATGTTATTAGTGTTGTCAGTTTGTGCGAGTGGAGTCTTTTTTTAATTTTTTTATTTTTTTTTTTTTTCTTCTGGTTTCCTTCGTTCCAGTTGTCTCTCTGGCGCAGGGAGGGGAGGGAAAACAGTGTATTTCTTTTTGTTAGCCCGTTGTGCTTTTCTTTTGGTAATTGTGTGCGACTTGGATCTGGACGGACTTACGGCTAACTTTGTTACCAACAATTGATCTTTGAAAAAAAAAAGGTCCACATCAGTTAGCACAAGGCAACGGTGAGTTAGATGAGATGATCGGTCTTGTCGCTGCATGGTTATTATAGTAGGGTGCCTTTTTTTGGTCGCTAAGCAAAGCAATCATGATGTAATGTGAAGTAGCAATATTCATCACACCTATTTTAATCCTAGATCTAACCCAAAATCTGATGATAATCAGGAACATGGTATATCCTCTAGATGTCGTCAAAGTTAAAAAATATCATGGTTAATTATACAAATGGTTTTGCATATGTCCATATCAGGTTCAGAAATAACTGATACTGTTGGATTGTAACTAGAAGTGTTAGTTAAAAATCTTATATTAAGTATCATTCGGAAAACAAGGCTATTTTAAAGTTTCAACAAACTGGGCGTGTGGCGTAGTTGGTAGCGCGTTCCCTTAGCATGGGAAAGGTCATGAGTTCGACTCTTATCTCGTCCAAGTTTAATTTTTTTTGCATCCTCAAATTAGCAGGCTTCCCATTGTATCGTACTTTTAAAATTAAGCAATGATGGAAATAGAAGCAGTGTTCGGGTATATTATATACGTTCCGATTCCTGATCTATTTTTTTTTTTTCAGAAATAGATTAGATTACTTGTTTTCAACTGTGGAAGAATGGAGAACTATCCCAAGAGTTGTGGCAAATAACAGGTAAAAAATCAAAATTAGTTAAGTTTGGTTGGCAAGTCACTAGAGTCAATTAGTGAACCTTATTCAGAATTGACTGGTTATTTGGTGTTCTGAATGTTTTGGTATTTGTAGCATGTAATGCATATATCAAAACACAATAATTTGATCAACAATGAATTGCGTTGACTTTGAATTCTATATTGTGAAGCATTACGTACTAACATGGATAGGTTGTGGACTTACAGTTAATAATATTGAGCTATTGCAGAATTACATTTCTATATAATGCAAAACATTTGTAGACCCTCAATTAAATTGTTTTTAAATCTTTTTTTTAAAAATGTCACTACCTAAGTTATTTGCTCTGTTCATTATGATTGATCAAAACGTAAATGTTTTTACTAGGCAACTAAGGCTATTTGGGATATTCTTCTTGACTTGCACCAAAATAGTGGGCATAGAAGAGAATGTGGAATGTTCCCGATGTTAGATCGATGATAATATTGTCTCTTGAAAGTAGCCTCCAGAAAAACTACACAACTAGATGGAAGTGGACAGGAGAAATAAAGTACCAAATATATAGTTCAAGAATTAAGGGAGGATTCATATTAGAATCTATACATAAGTGGTATTGCAGAAAGACAGGGGGGGAGATTTCTATCTGTTTTGTTTTCCGTACCCTCGAATTTCGCTGGTGCAAAATCCTTGGTGTTCACACGAAATGTTCCAACTTGTCACTCTTTACAACAAACGTATATAAGATTCAACAAATCTATTTTGCTTCATAACTTGCGCAGTCATTCACACAATTTTTACCATTTAATCAACATTTTGAATATCGCTAGATTTATTCCAACGCTTGTCACCATCGCTCATGATTTTATGTAAATATTAACCCCCCCTCTTTCGTAGTCATGAGTTGACCAGGTTGTTTAAAAATAAATACTCTAAATTTTATTAAGAAAAAGGTACATAAACGGATACTATACAACCATGGTATTGGCTCTCGAGAATGATGCGTATCTTTCGAAAGGATCGTTTCTTTCAAGCTCGTACTCTGGATTCTTGACTTTGACGGTACGGGACAACACACGTTTCCCCCATTTCCAAGCCTCTGCTCCTAACAAAAACAATGCGGTACAGGCAAAGGCCACACCCCATTCCCAACCAATGCCCTTGTGCAAGAATACCTTGGTGTTGATGACGGGGATGTAGATGAGCGGGAACACGGAAACAAAGCCAAACACAATGGACCAGAACAAGTACTGGTTTTCCCAGAGCTCACGTGGGTGGGTGAGCAAAAGCGAGTTTCTTTGGTGGAGACATTCCCACGCGAGTATCAACGCACACCAAGTCATGACTGCAAAAGCGGTGGAACGACCTCTGAACACCAAGCTGCATACATCGGTGTCTGCATTCATGGAGTTACAGTCGTGACCCAAGTCACCGTTTCCGCGGCCGTACACCACCACCACAAACGAAACCAAGCAACTGGCGGCCATAATTATCCCGTAACCGATCATATCGATGATAATCTCCCACGTAAAAATGGAATTATTAGGCGGCTTTTCAAGTATATCGTCGTCTGCTTTGCAAAACCCGAGTGAGATGGCTGGTGCTAGTGAAGTCACAACAAGCACACTTAAAACTTCCACAGGTGACAATGGGAACACAGAGAAACCGGTCTCATCGATAAAGGCAAGACCAATCATCAAGTAGAAAGCTTGCGCAACATTCTCTGCCAACAATTGCAACACAAATTTTTGTATGTTGGACGACATTCTACGACCTTCTTCGATCGCGTTCAAGATGGATGCGAAGTTGTCGTCGGTCAACACAATGTCGGAGGCGTCCTTGGCAACGTCGGACCCGTTCAACCCCATGGCGATACCAACATCTGCTTTCTTCAACGACGGGGAGTCGTTCACGCCGTCCCCAGTCATGGCAGCAAACTTTTTTCTTCTGTGCAAGGCGTCAATCATTCTCACTTTGGTCTTTGGCGCACAACGGGCGATGACCAAGGGCAACACGGGCAAGTTATCAATCTCGTCATCCGACAAGGCGTCGAACTCGTTGGCAGTCATCACCATGACCTTGACGACGTCCTCGCTGTAGTGGTACAAGTTGTGGGGCAAGATACCGACTTCCTGGGCAATGGCCTTGGCAGTTCCCGGATGGTCACCGGTAAGCATATGGACGTTGATACCGGCTCTGTGACATGCCTTGACCGATCCAGCTGTTTCTTCCCTTGGTGGATCATAAATACCAATCAACCCTTGGAAAATCAAATGTGATTCGACTTGTTCACGGTCGGCGATGTCTGCAGTTCCCAATTCTTTAGTAGCAAACGCCAAGACACGCAACCCTTGCGACGACAAGGCAGCCATGTTGTCTTCAATCAACTTGAT